>JAODOY010013837.1:0-27471 GCA_025399855.1 Forbesichthys papilliferus | reverse complement strand
GGGACCCCCCCCCCCCACCCCCACCCCCCCCCCCCCCTCCCCCACACACACACTTTTGAAAGTAAACAATTACAAACCTGGAATGTGCATCCTGTATTCCACCCTTCCCTGGGAGGGGCAGCAAGGACATGCTAGGCTATACAGGGAACATCCGCCTGGCGTGCTCTGCTCAGCAATCATGAATTAACCTGCTGGAACGGGGGCACCAGGAATTTCACAACTTCCTAGTTAAGGGTCTTGCTTTTTTATCTTTCTTTTTGTTAATGATAGTGTGAATTGTAATCTTAACTGTGCACATTTGTGGTACATATGACTTAACCATAATTTAAGTTGTGCAACCATACAAATCAGTGGGACTTACAGGCAATTAAATTACCCTAACCTTGT
Organism: Forbesichthys papilliferus; assembly: GCA_025399855.1. Taxonomy (NCBI): domain Eukaryota; kingdom Metazoa; phylum Chordata; class Actinopteri; order Percopsiformes; family Amblyopsidae; genus Forbesichthys; species Forbesichthys papilliferus. The sequence continues at coordinate 27,084 of JAODOY010013837.1, read as the reverse complement.
AGAATGAAACAGTAGGCTAACCTCTGGCTATTACGACGCCACAGTGAAGGGGACCCTGCCGCTGTATCAGGTAAAAACACTGAGAAGGTGAAATGTGAGTTCTCTAAGGTCACTGTTCCCTCAGTCAGCACGCTGTGGGCCAATGAGCATATTCCAATAGTGAATTTGCTGAGTCATCTCCTCTGGTTAAGATGAAGATGCCAATAATCCATTCTTCTACAGGACTGATCCAAGTGGAGTGGCCAATAAGGCAGGGCTCTAGACTGCGACTATTTTTGGAGACAGAGCGACTCAATTTTATAACTAGGCGCTGCCGCGCTGTTGCTTCATGAAGTCTCAAATCTGCAGAGCTGCCCGCTTACTGCATTCAAATGAATGGTTGTCCGCTCTCTCGTCTTGGCTGTATTGTTTGTATCACCGTATGGGTGGGTGGTGCTCCTACTCACCATTCAGTTCTTTTTTGGATAATTAAACTCCGGCTTTCGGGCTTGCAGCCATCACTACATTGAACGGTCTCCAGTTACACACCGGATTTACAGTCAACTACTGGTATTCATGTCACCTGTAAAATTGTGTGGGTAATATGGGTTTGCGAGGGAGGTGTTTTGTTTTATCATTTTGCGGTTAACTGGCAATCGCATATCCGTGCACATTTGTTTTGCTCGTCGTTCAGTGCTCGTTCGTTGCGCTTATCACCTCGTTACAATGATTAACAAAAATTATTAATTTGAATAATATTGTGATTCAATCATGTTCGCGCTAACGATAGCTATGTATGCTAGCATTAACTTTAGCGAACCCAGTGAGGGACTTAATATTATACCTTGAAGCTTTGAAGGGAATTAAATGACTTAGTTGTTCTGGTGGCTAAAATATTTTATTAGCGAGTTTCCCTGTAAGACTTTCAATCAAAAATAAAAGGGAGACAAAAAGTGCTCTCAGACAGGCTGAGAGTACTTTTTTCCCATCTACTGGGTTTAGTGACCGCTGACCTATGATTACTATTGGACAGCATTTAACACAAAGGAATTGCTATTGTTTTTGATCATCTTATCTAGCTCTACCACCATTTCAAAACACGCTTGATGTAATGGCACTAACCCACCAGCACCGTGAATGGTCCACCAGCAGGGTGGCTGTGAAAACAGGGTTTACAGACTATAGTATCTCATCTTAGAAAATGTATCTGAGAGCAATTATTGGGCAGAGCCGGGCTACACGAACAGCACCCAGGTGCAACAACATTCCCCCCCTCCACTGCTGAAAACACTGAAAAATATGAATGAACTGTGGTGCGTCGATTAGTGGTGTGCCTAACATTTGTGCTGGTGTTCCTAAAATGTTCAAAAAGGAGCACGAGTGCTACTAGTGGAAGAAGTTAGTCTGGAGCCCTGCAACAAGAGCACCAAACAGCACTGCTCTTCATCAAAATTATGTCAGCAAACAATATTCAGTAGACCTAATTGTGAAAACAGTCAGGTTTATGGCAGTTTAGGCTAAATGGCAACCGAAGTGAGTAGTAGAATTAAACTTGTTTGTGTTCCTTCAGCAGGCAACACAAAATCCATTATCTTTGGTGGCTGGTCACTTGACACCGACCAACAATACGCCATCCTATCCATCCAATATGTAAGGGTCACCCTGTGTCACATACACCCATCTTCCCCAAGTGACAAAACATCGGCATGACTGCATACTCAAATTTCTGTCACAAAGAAAAAAAAAAAAGAACAGTATACTATGCGCATTGCGCACCTAAGAAGAAGAAGAAAGACAACACAATCCTGGGGCTCATAATAATGGCTGGACGTTGACCTCGACCCTCGTTGAACCACAGTCATCATTTATCTATGAAGCCAAAACAACAATAGCACGATAACTAGCCTATGCTAGCAGCCTCACTGCATCCATTACACTGTAATAAAACTGGCAGCCAATGTGAGTAGCAGGGAGACAGATCTATTCTCTACACTTTATATAATATATATTCCTATTCCTCATTAGACTTTATATCTGTATTATATATTGTATTATTGCTGGGGGCAAAACACATTTCATTCTGTTGTACAATGTACTTTTAATACATGTGACAATAAACTTGATATCATTTTAAGTTTACTAAATATCACCTGTCCTCTCTCTGCCACTCATTTCTCTTATGCGGCGGTCACCTTCATGTTAACGCATGTTAGGCATGAGACAGGCCTGTGCCTCCGTGTCTCATGCCTATCTGGTTGTCTAGTCTCCCCAGGGTAAGTAGGGAGATGGACTGGAAAGGGCACCCTTGTTTCAGTAGCCCCGCTTTGTTCCCTTGTCATGTTAGTGTGAGAGCCAAGTGTGGGGGGGGTGTAAAGAGGATAGGTATTACGAGATTGACTGCATGAGTGAAACCCCTCCCCCCAAATCAAGGTAAAAAACTATTTCCAGTGGTACTAATCCAAGAGAGATCATGGCTGTTTGCCGTCCTCTCGCACGCTATCACACGATTATCCTTCTTGTCCAGAGCTAAAGCCTCATCTGCATTAACACAACCTAACCTATGGCATGCACCTGAACAGAATCCATCATAGTAGTGTTTGGCATGGTGAGAGAGAACACCTGTTACCTCCAGATGTCTCCCCCCTACAGTCCTACATAGAGGGAGTCTGGATGGGTTGGCGGGCACAACAGTGCCCATTGTCCCGCTAGCCTAGCACAAACAAACTCTCTTGTTTAAAAGTATGACTTGACCAAACACAATGGCAGCACTCAGTGAAGAATGGATGAACAATGAATGAGCAGAGACCAGCCAAGCAAAACTATTTGTATGCTAGTAGTCCCAGACTACTATCATTCTACTACTAGAACCAAATGTATGAGTCAAACCAGAATATTCTGAACCCTCTCAGAGTTAGATAACATACTTACCAAAGTAAAAGCGTATCAGACAGCCTATTTCTGGATTCATCCCCTCCTCCTGAACTCTCTGAGGGTCTTGGAACCCCAGATGCGTGAGGTATTCATTTAATATCCGCAGAGGCCTCTCATCATCGCCAAGCCTCCGTACTGCAGCACCATGCAGCTGGAGATATAGTGCTGGGCTGGGAGGAACGCTCATTGGGTCCAGCCACTCTTCGTGCTCCACTGAAAGCTCCAGGTCAGGCTGGACACATGGCGGGCTGGCCAGGGGACGCACTTGAGAGCTGCTTAAACATTCTGAGGGAGGCCTGATGTCTAGGCCACTGTCTAGGGTGATCTTGGCAGCAGCATCAGTTTTATCATCAAGTGTGCTTGAAAGCCCATTAAAAGCAATGCACGGGGCTGCTTGCCTGGCTGCAATGGACACGCTGGTGGAATGTGTTGGGGATGTGGTGAGCTCTACCTCATCTGAAGAGCTTTCAAATGGGTCAGGGTCTTCTGTGGCACTATCACAGTTTGGGCTAAGGGCAGACAAGCCCTGTCCATCACTCAACGAGTCCCGTCCATCACTTGTTCTGGGTCCACCTGGACTGAAATCCTCACAGGTGCTGTTCTCCATGTCTGAACCTGAATAGAGCTCAAAACAGTCTGCCCCGCCCAGGTCGAGCCCTAAACTGTCAGTCAGGTCTGATGTAAGGTTGTTTAGCATTTTATCAGACAATAAATTACAAGAGAAGTCTGCATCTGAAGAACATTGTGTTAGGCTGTTAATGTCCTGTAGACTGCCATTCTCATCTGCCTTGATGACACCCCCACCCTCGTTCAGAATTTGTTTATCCATGGCTTGCCCATCACTATCGCCATTTAGGCCCTTAACAGCATCCGTCTTGCGATTTATTCTCAAGATCGTTCCAGCTTTACTCTCTTCAATCTTACCCGCCATTTCTCCAGCAGTGGTGTCCAGAGTGCAAAGCACCGGTCTTGGGTAGGAGGGCGTAAGCCAGTCGTGGACATGAATACAGCCCCGCTGGAGGTCTGACCTCACCCACATCTTGTCAGATAACTGAAGCTGTTTTGACTGCTTATGTCGTAGAAAAGTCTTTCTATCCAGGCTCAGTGTGTTCAGTGGCGAGACCGAAGGATTGATACTCGCTGTCTCTGTCAAAGACGCGGCGGGCTGACAGACTGTCGCCGGAGCCCCCAGAGATAGATTCCTCTTGTGCTTCCGTCGTCTCCTGTTCAGCAAAGAGTTTACTGTGGTGGTGTTGTGGACTGACGTTAGACTGTACATATTTGCCGTTTTGACAGTGGACATGTTTATATGTTTGGTCGCACCGCCAGTAGCATTAGCAACTTGATTTTGATAGATACCATTCCGTATCGCAATCTGAAGTAGGGAGGTGGTTGCTAGACCTTTCCCGAAGAGTTTAGATTCGCTGCCCGCACCATCATCTTCCCCAGTCCCAGGTCTTTTCCCAGCGGATAAAACAGTCAACCCGCTGGGCTTGACATAGTTACAATCACCGTCAGAATCCAATATTCCCTGTGATGTCGGCAACGCGTCCAACTCCAGCTTGTTTTCGTTCATAGTGACAGACACAGACCGCGCAGTTTCCATACTGGCTTGCTAGCAGCAACAGCGTTAATTAGCCACAACAACCAGCAGGTGAATACCGTACTATTCTGCTAACGTTAACTGGCTAACGCTAGCCAACTGTAGTTACAATCCGACTCAATGGATCCAGCCCGCTGTTAGCTTAGCATGTTAAGGTACTCACGCAGTTCATTCAAATAGTTGGTAAACTACATTTTCCCATTTGTTGTGGCCGCTAGCTAGCCTTTATAGCCAACTAACAGGTCCGATGTACAAGGCATTATTCTGATTCCAAAGCGAGAATGCGCGACCGCTACACATATGATGTGACGGACCTACAGTACATTTCTCTGGACAGGCATAGGGCGTGGTCTCATTGGATATGAATTAGCTTGAAGTAACGTTAATTCAGCCAAGCATGACATTTCCTTACCGTGCAATTATATATTTAGAGAGCATTGTATTTAACCGACATCCTAGCGAATACTTCAAAGAAACTAGTCGACGCGATGATGCAATTATGCTACAGTAAGCTACTGTGCGGTACGGTACGTTTAGAAAGAAGACAGTAGTAGACAGTAGACATCATTTGGCACCATCCAGTGGTATGAAGGCCTTACTACGTTTGTAGAGTAGATAATTAAAGCACGCAGACTAGAGACCTAGATGAAATCGGAAATATTACAAGCTAGTAAAAAATATTTAGGCAAAATTAGCGCGTTGTCTTACTGAGTGATGGCGTTAGCTATTTCAGATAAACAAATCAGGCACGAACACACACTTGTAGATAGCATTCATAACAGTGTAGACAAGGGCAAAGTGCAAGAAAGTCTAGTATAACAGACACATACTCTATTGCACTGAAAACACTTTTACTTTATTTCCCCAAACCTTTATAGCCTACGACGCAATCATATACTCAGTCAAAGGCTCTGTTCCACATGGTTCAAGCTCAACCCACAACCAAGGTAAATGTTCTAATTCAAATGATGTCTCTTATACCACCGATCTACAAAGTAGTCCTACTTGGAAGTTTAATTTATCCTAAATTAAAATGCTTCCAATCTGTAAGAAGAAATGTATGTTTACTGCAGCACTTTTTGGGACTTCAAAACTCCCAATCAGTTTTTGTTTATAAATTTGACATCAATAACTCATTATTTGAAATACCAATCCATCGAGAAGTTTTAGGATATTTCCCTGTGTCTTTGTAAACAGCATATGCGTCTTTTTCCTGGTGTTCAGACAGAGTGAGAGAAGAGTGAACGTACTGACACAGGTTGTAATTATGTAAGTAATTGTGCATACTGTATCAGTGAGAAATATCTGCCTAGCTTTGGCTATACATTTATCCAGAAATGTGCCTCTCATTACTGACTGCAGAGAAAGTAGGTATTGAAGAGAAACGGAAAAAGAAGGCTCATCCATTTTGGAATGCATTCTATTCACATGGGGAGTAGGGGCCATAATTAGATGTGGCTAGTTTGGTTTAAGGACTGTAAAATTTGGAGCACACCCTGTAGAAAAATAGGAAACTTGTATGTGTGTACAGTACACGTGCATGCAAAGTGTGTTGCTGCACATGTTTATATTCATAAGCAGCATACTGATTATGAATTTAATGTAATTCTAAGTTAGTCAATATATTTTTATATTGACTAAATTAGACTGTCTGGTAGTCTAAAATTGTTAATATACTTAAATACAAAGGTTTCACCCGTGAAATGCAGAATATTTTGACACAGAGATCATAATATATAAACTTTATAACAAATGGGTCCTATGTTTTCCTTTGTGTGAAATGTGCCTTGTGACATTTGACTTTGCTGTGGTCAGACTGGCTGTCTTGATATTCTCTATCTGTTACCCTTGCTCCAATTTGCATAAGCTAACATGCTTGTGTATTTGTCCCTGTGTGGCTTTAAAAGTCAGAGGAGACACATATCTGTTCTAAACAAGTCTTTGAGGTTTTAGATTAGATTATGAGAATCTGAGTCAGAGTTTAAGAGGATAATATGGATAATATAAAATAAGGAATGGGAAGTAACATACTTGAAGTACCTCAATCAGTATTATATATTCATTATTTACATATTTGGTTATACATTCTAAAATATGTAAAACATACATTTGTTGTGTTAGATGTTCGATGACCAATCTCACAATGTTTTTGCTACACCGTCTGTTTATAGACTAGCCAATGTAACATGATCCTCTTCATTCAGTAAAACGGCTGTATTGAATGCTTCATCAGTCTGTCTGTGTGAATGACACTGACCGGTCTGTGTCCCTGCCTATCAGGAGAGGCTTGTGTGAGTGACTGGTCCCATCCATGGAGGAGCACCAGAGAATTGACCTGACTTACATCACAGAGCGTATCATAACTGTGTCCTTCCCTCGAGCATGTCCAGAGCACACCTACCTCCAGAACTTGTGTGACATCACACACATGTTGGAGTCCAAGCATGGGCACAACTACCTGGTGAGATGGCCTCCCGAGCTCCCGCCGTCTCTCCCTGTTCTCTCTCTGCTCCTTCCAACATGTATTCATGTTTTCTGTCATCCTCAGCTAATAAACCTGTCTGAGAGAAGCAATGCTCTCAACTACTCCACCCACAAGGTACTGGCCCATGGACCCCTCTCTGAGCATTGCAGTGTGTGTAAACCAGCAGAATGGAAGGGCACCTTTATTTTTTGTCACCCAGGTTTTGGACACAGGCTGGCAGGAATTCCTGGCTCCCACCCTTGATCAGATGTGCAGCGTGTGCACAGCTATGGGGAACTGGCTCCAGGCACATCCCAAACATGTCCTGCTCTTGCACTGCAAGGTAAATAGGCTTGCAAAGTTGGATGATTCCTCTGAATGCTACTCTTTTCTAACATCCTATGTAGATTCATAGCCAAGCCATATAAACTGTGTCCTCCACAGGGAGAAATAGGCAGAATTGGAGTAGCGCTGGCCTCCTATATGCATTTCACCAACATATCAGCCAGGTAACACGCAATATGTAGGCCTACCTGGTGACAGGATAATGCATTGACAGGGTATGCAATTTTGTTTTGACTGATTTGATCATTTGATATAGGATATTGCTAAGCAAGCTATTATTGTTCGTATAAGAAACATAATCTTAACTATCCACATGTACCATCTTTAGACTGGGTGTCAGACTGAAAGATAATTTGATTAGGTCAAAGATTAACAAACTGTGATTAAACAATTCACATAGTAAACATACTGAACAAAAGGCAAATGGCAAAGGGCAGAACAGATACTTTGAACTGAGCTCATATTTGATTTTGTGCTGTTGGATAATTGTTAATGTTGTTTATAATGGAACGCAGGAGCCAAGGCTTTGCGACAGGAGCATTGCCGTGTTTTTGCATGCTAATAAAGGAGTAATGTGACTTATTTGGTCACTGGGGTCAGAGCTTTTGTGGTGATTGGAAGCCAAAACGTAACATAATTCTGATGCATTATTACAGTTTTTTCCCAATCGCTAAGAACCATTTCTTAATACCTTGGTCAAATTAGCTAAACTCTTCACACAGTGAGCACAACAGCAGCATATGTGGGCTAAACTGGATTATTTTTCATTGCTGTGGCATGATATGCATTCAATGACTACATCTTTCAAATGTAATGGATTATTTTCTCATTCAGGCACAACCACCACCAAAACTCCATGTTCCTAAAGGCACTATTTCACTTATACTCTTTTCAAAACTGTTACAATTACGTTTAAATCTTAACATAACACCAAATGGAAAAAATATAGCAATTTACTGACTTACAACAGTAATATGGTATAGAAATATAGTCCAGATCTAAAATAATTATAGTAAATGCTATTTAGAACAATTAGACTACTGTAAACAGAAGCTGTTTATTTGTATTCTGGAACTATGGTACAGTATTGTACTCATTGTCCAAAAATATATCAAAATTACAGTAAACACTGTAAAACATAGTGAACATAGTCTGATTCATTCCAGATCCATAAAGTGATTTATAAACATTAGAGATGCTTTTGTATTGTTTTGCAAATAAACAAATAAAGGCACTGTGTAATGCTACATGTTGTTAGTGTTGTTTAGGGAAGTGTTTTATGACTGACAGCATGCGCTTATTAGGTGACATGTACTAGTGTTGTGTAATAACAAGTTGAATTAAGTGTTAAGGTTGTTTTACTGCATTTTGGATGTAAAATGAACTGTGGTGCCAAGATGAAAGTTGGTTAGGACAACTGTGGGAAGAGTTTAGCAAATTTGACCAAGGGATTGGGAAAACAAATGTAAAGTGACTTCCAATGAGAACAATTCTAGTAAATAGCATATTTAAAACGTGTATATATACATGTTTTAAATATAAAAGTGTACAGTAGGGGTTAGTGATTAGTGTCAGAAGGTTAGAGTTTCCTGTCCTCCATATGGAAAGAGCCTGCCGAGACTAGATCTTATTCACTACCGCTTAAAAGTCTCTGGTGTGTAGCTATATCGGCTTCCTTACAGCCTCTTTTAGTGTATGCTTAGAGCTGTCAGCGTGTTGTAAGCAGGAGTCGTGAGAAAGTTCACAGGGAAATCCAGGTAACTGGGAAATGGGAAGAATGTGAAGCTCAGGTAGAGTGTGTGTGTGTGCACACCTTCATGTACTGTATATATGCATGCATTGTGTGTCTGTTGATTGTCTCAATTTGATAACATTGTTCATAGACTTCAGGACTTTTGCAGCTTATCTAGTTACGTGTGTGTGTGTGTGTGTGTGTGTGTGTGTGTGTGTGTGTGTGTGTGTGTGTGTGCTATATTGTCACTTGAACATAACCACGGTGTCTCCACGTGTCTCAGTGCAGGCCTTTCTCTGGATCACTTTGTCATGAAGAGGTTCTACAATGACAAGGTTTCTAGCCTCATGACGCCTTCTCAAAAGCGGTAAGGTTGTTTTACATTTACCTGGAGGTCAATAGAACTGTGAAGGTCAAAGGTTTTCCAGTAAACAAACCTAAATACTTCACACTTGAAGTGTACTGTAAATTATCTGTGAAGAGACACTTAATACTTATGTTATGTCCAGCATGTCTACAAAGCTGGTCAAAGCAAATCCTGTTATTACAAAAGTCCTCTGACATTTATTTTACGACATTCAAAGACTAGTTGAGATCTAGTTAAATGTAACATTTTAATAAAAACTATTTACACATACTGTACATAAAAAAATTCATGTGAAAAACTTGAAATAAGAAACCTAAAATAAATGAATTAAGATTAGATTAATTATGAACAGATATGTATAACAATGCAAATTATGTTGCAGTTGTTAAACTGGAATTTTTTATTACAATTGATTTATTTCCTAGACATCCTCTTTAGTTTTGTGTATGCTCTGCCAGGCTAGACTCCCAGTTTGAGAATCATGTAGTCTGCTGTCTTTTTCCTTTCCATCCAGATATGTTTGGATGCTGGGGAGCGTGTTGAAAGGTGTAATTAGACTGAGCTCCTCTCCATCCTTCCTCCTCTGTGTTGTGGTTCATGGTATTCCTGAGAGCAGACCAGAGGGAGGTATGTCATGTTACACACAAACAAACAAACAAACAATAATTCCTATCTGGCATTGCAAATACACTCATATTATTATCAATAGGAAGCAGCCTGTTCCTGAGAGTCTACCAGAGCCTGCAAGCTGTATGCACGTCCGCAGTCTAGTAAGACATCCTTCACCTAGCCTACAGTCATTTCAGTTACAGTTACATTCCAGTTGATTGTGTTCAGTCTATTATGGCATCCTTCACCTAGCCTACAGTCATTTCAGTTACAGTTACATTCCAGTTGATTGTGTTCAGTCTATTATGGCATCCTTCACCTAGCCTACAGTCATTACAGTTACAGTTACATTACAGTTTAGTGTGTTCAGTCTAGTATGACATCCTCCACCTAGCCTACAGTCATTATAGTTAAAGTTACATTCCAGTTTATTGTGTTCAGTCTAGTATGACATCCTCCACCTAGCCTACAGTCATTACAGTTACAGTTACATTCCAGTTTAGTGTGTTCAGTGAGCCTACAGTAAGGACGTGCTCTCTAGACCCTAACAGCAAGTGGGCTACAGTAATTAGTGTGTCGAAGAGTCCCTACCTGTACTTGGACAAACTACTATGTAGCTCATGAGAACTTCGAGACCCTCTAGGTCAGGGGTGAGCTGGAGAGCTACTGCCCTGCATGTTTTATATGTCTTCCTGCTCACACGCCTGACTCAAATGAATGGGTTGTAATCAGGCTTCTGCAGAGACCGATAACGACCCATTAATTTGCAATAGCTCTCCAGGACCAGGATGAGGAACCCCTGCTCTAAATTTTCCAAGATCTTGGATTTGTTCCGCTCTATGCCCTGGAGAGTGGAACTAATGGATGTTCTTGGTAGATCAGGGTGGTCTCACGAGGCTAGACATTTACGGAAGAGCTTGTGAGATCCATATGTTCCTACGAGGCTAGCTAGTCACGGCCAGCACACAAACAAAGCATTATAAATACTTATCAATACTTCAGTCAGCCATAAACATCAATACACGATAATCTAAAGTTGCAAATTGTTTATTAATACAAATACATAGCAAATAAAACAATGTCAAAGAAAAGCATAATTCTGCAAATGAGATGCTTTTGTGTTTCAGTCATGTGCAAGCTGGCCAGACTGACAGACTATACATAGTGCTCCAGCCAGCTCAGTTGCTTAAAGGGGACATAATGGTATGTGGATGTGTGTGCATTGCAAAGGTGTTGATGATGAATGTATTGCTAAGATGCGCTCTCTTTAGGGTGATATAGCAGCACAGTGTGGTTACTAAACGCACCAGGGCACTAGGCCCTAGGAGACAATAATGCAGTCAGGCCAATTATGCTCCGTCACTTTACAATGCAATGAATGGACAGCAGTTGTTACAGCACATCCACAAGAGAATGTAAAGACTTTGCATAGACTGCGCACGCACTAATAATTCATAACTCATTTGGATGTTAACCAAAAAAAAAATCCCATTTCAGTGAATAATTTTCTGGCTTAATTGTTTGTGTCGTTGCTGTGGCAGGTGGTGTGTTATGATAAAAACAGCCAGACAGCGTGCCGGCAGGTTGTCTTCAGTGTGCAGTTTCACACGGGCATTATTTATGGACACACCCTCACCTTCTCAAAGGTGGACCTTGACCACGCTCACACAGGTACTGGTGTTTACTGTCTAATTGGCTGAATCATTAACTAATGCGTGATAGCACACATGCAGTTACTTGCTCTACATCTCCATAATGTTCCCAGACTGCAGATTCCCAGATGACAGCAGGGTGGAGCTGGTGTTCTCAGACAGCCCTGAGAGTGTGGCAGGTATTGTTCCCCTTCCTGATATCCTACTGGAACGTTAATTCCCCAAGTGCTGCTGTGCACACACGCACACATCCTAAACCTTTGACTGTTGATGCCACACAAAATGATTCTTACACAAACTAGTTGACAAAATGTCTTCTGTAAAGTGTTTACAGTAAAACATTACAATGATACAGCAATGTAAATTTGAGGTGGTCAAACTGTAATGTGTAAGAACAGAAAACAAGGCAAGCCGTTTATCGTCAACACCATAAGCTAATACCAGTACGGGTTTGAAAAGTGTAATACTCCTATGGGGGATGGTGCAGGTGGTGCATTGCTGCCACCTACTGTCGTCATGGTGCATAAGCACCACCTACTATAGTGTAGGTAGGGCATGTGCTTTTTAACAAGGGCAGGTAGCCAGTCAGTTAGATAGATAGATATAGAGATATACTTTATTGTCCTCTTGAGGAAATTTGTTTTGGGTTCTACAAGCCAGATACAGTAAAACACAATATGCAAGATATTACAGAAATAAATAAATAGATACTAAAATACATAAAAATACATAATAAACACACCTGAAGCATCAATCAGCAAAGTTCCATCTTTACTCAACAACAAATTTTCTTTCAGTTTAATAATATAAAGTTATAAACTTTTATTTAAAATCGGAATTGATACAGGCACAAAGGAATTCTTGAACCTATTCAATTTAAAGTCTGTAACGTCTCCCTGATGGCAACAACTCATATTTGAGAGTGTAAAATATGTAAAGGATCCTCTAAAATTCTCATGACTTGAGTGAGAACACACTGTTCAAAAGTATCTTGGAGATTAATCCCTTTCAGACCAATGATTTTCATTGCATTTTGAACCAGGCGAGATAGTTTTGTTTTCAATGACATAGAAAGGTTTCCAAACAAAGCAGTCATTCCATACCTAACTATACTCTCAAAAACAGCCTGGTAAAAGAGAAACATCATTTTTGTATGAACACCATACAGATGCAATCTACGTAAAAAATACATTCTCACAGTGACATTTGCTCATATTGGCCAGTCCTGCTACACGCTGGCAATAAAACAGAAAGTCAGATACATTTCCTCTAGCTTTTTACTGTCCATCCACTCACTCCTCATTATTTAGCCATCCATGGCTTAGCAAGGACATATGCGTATGGGGCTGGCAGTCAAACACTTTACACAGCTCAATGCTGTAAATAATTCCACAGTTGGATTTAGGTATGGGAGCCATACATGTAGATCTTTATAAAGATCCTGAGTGCTAGTGTATTGGTTGATGTTTTGTAACGGTCTGGGCCGTGCTGCCGATGGGTGTCTCACCCCCTCCCAGCGTTACCGGGGCATGCGTGCTCCCGCCCTCGGTTTCCAAACGTGCACTTCCCCAGCGCTCCTTGTCTCACAGGTGTTTGCACTGATTGTGTATCGTTTGCACCTGGGGGTTTTGCTTTGGTATTTAGGATGGGGTTTCTGTTTGTTCCTTTGTCGGTTATTGTTTCATGTATGGTGTGTGTTTGCGTGTGATCATTAAATATTATCGTTTACTGCAAACCCTGCACCTGATTCCTGCCTCGCCTGCTCCCGCCGTCACATGTTTGTACTATTTTGCACAATAGGAATTTGCTATTTGATAGAGAGGGGTGTGATGGCAATCAAATGAGAAATGGTACAATCCATGTTGCTTAGGGTGACATAATCAATGGATTGTTGCGTCAATTATTGACATTTGTGTTTATTATGTGACAGAAGATGAGTTATTAGTGTTATGGGATTTGTGCTTCCAGTTTTCTAACAGTGAATCCTATAAAAAATACAGTGGATGATACTGTATACTGACCTGCGGTGCACGCACACAATTCCTCTCATCGGCAAGCAATATAAGTGTTTATCACACTCACACATCTAACAGGAACTCAGATCACTGACAGCATATAAATAAAATGTACCACACACACACACACAAACACACAGATGCACACTCGCACACGAACATGCAGTTATAACCTTACAAAAAGGTTAAAAGGTTGATTATTACTGAAAGAGGTTTTATATGAGCTTGTATCCAAAGTAATGCGTGTACATGTGAATATCTGCAAGGATATAATGTGTTTGTGCATGTGTTGTTATGGCGTACAGGCAGAGAACTGTGGCACAACCAAAACACGGTGACCGTGGACTACGACACTTTAGACCCCCTGGACCGATGGGATTCATACCACATAATATCTGCTGCTGATACAGGCAAGATGTTTAACTGTCTCTGTTTGTGTGGTCATGTGGGACAGGCTGGATAGGATTTCACACTGCATCGTGAGAGTACTTGCAGACCAGCAAGACCGCACACTGAATTACACATGAAACAACGAACGCACATAGAATACATCTAAATGCTTTAATGTAACACACGATCAACACTATGTTGTCATAGACAACAAGCCCAGACATGCAGTATATGCCCACACACAACACAACAGGTGATTTACTGAATGCAAGCCCAGTGTAGGGGTGCACATGCTAGTGGTTAGTACAAGGTAAATGTAAGAGGAGATACAGGAGTGCTGTAAGTGACGTTAGCACTGCAGCAATACTGACCCACGACTCTGGTGCTTTATGCTTTTTTTTAGTCTCACACACACACACACACTAATTATGGAAATCAGACTATTTGAATTAACAATTAACATTTATTTCTATAGTTTATTTGTTATTGTTTGTTATTATTCTGTCTACACCCACTTGAGTCATTCCCAGAGTCATCAAGCAGCTGGCTCTCTAGAGCTGGGTAGTGTATTTAGAGGCCTCTCTGGTGAGCTTTCATTTAGTTAGAGCAACCACACACGAACACGCCCACACACACACACACACACACAAACGTGCACCCATTTAAACACAGAAAATGCCCAACACCCAAACATGAGAACATGTGACCAGACAGCTGAACCAATCACAGTAAGTGCTGGGAGCATGTCTCTGCTCCAGCTGTTTTATACCATAGCTAAATATGCCTAGGCCAGCCATGTAATTTAGACAGACCAACCGTTGGGAAAGAAATGTGGAGCGAATGGGCACGCACATGCACGTGCGTGCGTGCACTCACACTCCAATGGCAAGGAGCGCGGCCATCACGTTACCCACGGACACGCATGGAGCGCTCATAATGAGGGTGCCAGGACATCAAGACTGAAGAATGTTGTTTTCCACCGCAGGTGGTTCTGTTTTACACACACACTGTCTCTCTGGCTCCCCATCTTACACTTCTGCTCTCTCTCTCCCTCTCTCTCCCTCTCTCTCCCTCTCTCTCTCTCTGTCTCTCTCTCTCCCCTCCCAGTTCAGAAGGCATTCAAATCAAATCAAACTATATTTGTCTAGCACATTTCCTACAAAAAATGACAACAATTAAAACCTATAAACAGTTCAACTTTAAAATGAATCAAATGTATGCATAAAAACATGTAATACATGAAAAATATAACCTATGAATATGCAGTAAGTTGTTAAAACAGTTAAAGAAAGTATTATTATATCTACACAAGATCAGGGCAAATCAACAAAGGCCCCGGCTAAATAGATATGTTTAAAGATATTTTTTGGAAATGTCTATAATATGAATATTATCTATATATCTCTTAAATAGTCTGGCAGACTGTTCCATAGAACCGGTCCATAGTGGCTAAAAGATGCTTCACCAAACCTTTTGGTCCTGACCTTAGGGACAATTAAGAGACCAGTACAGATGATGTAAGGGACCTACTGGGCACATATATTGAAACCATGTCAGTAAGGTATTCAGGTGCAAGGTCATGTTATGCTTTTTATGTTATGCTCTAAAATTCAGAGGCAGCCAGTGTATCATCTTTAAAATAGGTGTTTTGTGCTCTCTTGTTTTTATTTTAGTAAGACCACGTTTTAATTAGTTGTACCTACTATACTAATATTCACCCCCCTTCCCCCAACGCACACACACATGCACACACACACTGGCCCTCTCACAAGCCCTGCTGTTTACAAGCCTTACATTTCCCTGGCCATATTTGGACACCCCAAGGTAATTTACCCTGTCCTTACGTATGTGTGTGGGTCTGTGTGTTGAATGAATGCACACGTGTTGCAGAAGTGTGATTTGTGTACACCCCCTCCCCTGTGTGTGTGTGTGTGGGGTGGAGGTGCATAGATCTTGACTGTTAAGTGATTCTCCCTTTCAGCTGCTCAAACAAAAAACAGCAGTGCACAGAGAGAGAGAGTGATCCTCAGTTACCTGTGTGTGTGTGTGTGTGTGTGGGTGGAAGGCTACTGGATAGAGAGAAGGAGGGAGAAAGAGAGGAGAGGGGAGGGGACAAACAGCAGAATAGGTGGGGATTGGCAACTCAGGGAGCGAGAGAGAGAGAGAGGCAGAGAGAGAGAGAGGGAGAGATTGGGGGTCTGTCAGCACCGTAGGAGAAATGTGTTATTTTCAGCTCTTTCTGTTGTGGATGGTGAAGCTCTTCCAGAGAAGGTGTGCAGTGAAGCCCTTCTGACTGGGTTCCTTTGATCTGGCTCGGCCCATTCTTTCCTGTGTATTTTCTCATTCCCCTGCATCTGCACCCCTTGGATCGGCGGTGTGTCTTTTGCTCTCTTCGACCTCCCGAGGGGGGTGGGGGTGGGGGTCAGTGTGCCAGATTCTGTAGGAATGTCCATCCTGTTTGCCAGCGGGAGAGTGAAAGTATATTCTTGTGGAATTGCTGTTTTGCTGTCTATCTGATTGTTTGGTGCTCGTGACGTGTTCTTCTGCTCTGAACATGTAAGTTGTTTGGTCAATTCATTCCTCTTTATTGCACTAAACTGGAAGAGAGAATGGGAGAACGAGTGATTGTCTGTTTGTGGATCTGTACACACGTGTGTGTAGTTGTGTATGTATAGTAGTATTAGATCAGCATGTGAGAATTTATGGGATCATTTGTGGTATTTGACCATTATTTCTTTATATTCTAATCTATTGCCTTGGTGGACAAGAGGCTATGCTTCCTAGCTTACCAGCTGGTACGTACTGACTGTCTTGTTGATAACTGTTTCTTTAGAAGCATATCTTCATATAATTGTCTAAATACTGTATATCAGAGAGTCATTCTGAACAAATCTGTCTTAAGTGGAAAAGTGTGTGTGTGCATGTGTGTGCGTGCGTGTGTGTGCATGTGTGTGTGTGTGTGCGTGCGTTATCAACCTGCATGGACTCAGGTGGGGTTGGTCTCTGACAGTCATGTGCATACGCAGCCGACAGCTCACACAAAGAGACTCAGTGTTACCTCCATGAAGTATGCCTGGTCTTGTGTGAGTGTATGTGTGTCACAATGAGTCAGGTACAGTAGTGGAGAGGTTGCAGAGTAAATGTGAGTGTGCTTGACACTATAGTACTGCTCCACTACATAAATAATGAGTCATTCAGATCAGCACTTGTCTACTACAGCAATGTGTCCCTCACTAAGAAGGTGTACACTAAAGATGACGACAACAACAATAATAATAATAATAATGATAATGATAATGATAATGTGATCTTTCAGACTCTAAGACTTATTGTTAGCATGCATTATCATTATTATTATTATTATTATTATATATTATTGATAATAACAAGGTGTGGTCTCGTCCTCTCTTGTCCCTTCAGCCCTGCCTCCTGTTCTGGGCCCCGTGGATGGCAGCCTGTACGCCCGCGTGAGGAAGCACCGCAGCCAGGAGACCCCCCCCACACTGCCCCTCCAGTCTGCCAGCAGAGACCCCCAAAAGGCCAGGGGCGTGGCCCATCCAGACCGCCTCACCCTGGGGAGGAGGCTGGAGCTGGCTCCCGGGGAGGTGATGGCAGAGCGCTGGGGCTCCAGTGTAGCGGCGGGGGAGCTGAGCGTAGCTGAGCCCCACTCAGAGGGCAGCCTCAACGGAGAGGCGCGGCCCAGCCGGCAGCAGACGGACACCCTGGATGACAAGGGGGACATGTTCCACGTCGGCGCGCCCAGCTCTGCTAGCAGCAGCTGGCAGCAGCGCGCCCCCGCCACTGCGCACCCCTCTCAGGTGAACGGGGGCCCTGGGAAGCAGGAAGGCCAGGAGCAAGATCTGGCAGCGTTGGCCACAGACATGGACCAGTCCATAGAGCAGCTCAACCAGTTGATCCTGGAGCTGGACCCCACCTTTGTGCCCGTCCACACCACCTGTGCCCCCCTCCATGCCAGCGGCCTGAGCCACAGGGGCCGCGCCTACATGTCGGGTATGGAGCAGGCCTTCCCATGTCACCGCGATTTTGGACCACCGTCAGCTGTTAGTAGGATTCACAAAGAGCAGGCCAGGAACTACAGCTACACGGCCATGTGTAATCTGTAAAGCCATTTTCTTATTGGCTTCCTAACCCAGCATTTAACCACTGGAAAAACCACTGTGGCATTTTGCCAAGGTTTAGTACGATTTCTGGGAAGGTTCTGAAAATGTTAGTGTTCCCAGGTGGAGATCTGGTGGATATGCATGAGCTTAAACCAGCTGAAAGCAGCCACACAGATGAGCGAGCAGCGCCACGCCACATTCATATTTAATATATAATGAACAGAAGGTTATTTGTATCTTCAAATCATGCCAGGGAAAAAAGAACACACCTGTACAGAGACACACGTTTAAAAACATGCACGTGTGTGTGTGAGTGTGTGTGTGCGTGTGTGTGTGTGGTATTTACTGAAAGGGTGGAAATGTTTGATTAAACAGGTATAGGCATTCCTGCAATGGAAGTGTAAAATCAGGACTTTGCTCTCAATACGCAATGTGTTTGAGGTTCTTCCACTCAGAAACTAACAGCAATAGTGAAGCTAACGTCTTTCTGTTATTTAGCTTCTCCTGTAGGATACAGTGCTTGTTGTCCAGCTTAGGCCAGGCTGTTGCAGAAGCCCTACCTCGGACATCCTGCCATTGTGATTTGAAGTCATTTAACACACAATGTCTGCAGTACTAAGACGTTTTTCCCATTTTTATTCACTCTGTATTTGTTCTCTGTAGCTCTTATTCTGCATGATAAATTGCAGAATTGCTCTCAGAATGATGCCACCTTAGCGGTCAGGTGATGTTTGAAACACACTTCTGGTTATAGGTATCATAGGCCAGAGAGCAGTGTGAGCTCCTGAGAGCTCTAGGAGTGAGAGCACCTTACGCCTCATGAGTGGCACCCACTCTGCCTTCCAAACAAAGCAAAAAACATTGTTGTTTTGATGACTTGAAGTTCTACTGTCGTATAGTTAATTAATTGAGGCAGTATTTATTCAATCTACTGTACATGCAGGAAAGCACCTATGTTTTTATAAGTAGATGCAGGTATTTATCTTTTTTGTGATGGCCTTTTGGATTTATTAGTAATACATTAGTAATAAGTAGTATACTATGGTTATTATTTAATGTGCCACATTGATGTGGTCTTGACTCACTTTCTTTCCCATATGATTGATGTATGGGGTCTCATGGGGCACAACCTTTGACCCTCTGGTAGTTATAGTGATCTCACCACTTCCCTGTGCACTGCCATTTAGTGACAGATCTCCTGGAATTATGGAATTAAACATAGGCAAATATAGTGCGTGCATGTGTATGTGTACATGCACATGTGTGTTTGTTTTGATTTCCAAGCCTTGGTAAAAAATAGTAACCAGGGTCTATGTGCAAACTGTATGTTTGTCTGGGTTATACATCCTGGAATGCTTTTGTATTGTGGCAAATCTCCCGTCTCTGGGGTGTTCTTATCCACCCCCCTTCCCCCCTTCCCTCCCTCCCTCTCTCCCTCTCATCATCTGAGAGACATGCCTCACTAAACACAAGTAAACACCCATGTTTACGCCCCGCAGCGGGATTTACTGGTTCACAACCAAAGCAAAATATACAAGTCTCAAACTGCTTTTGGTTTTCATTTAAAGGAACTGGACAATATTCCTAGTTAATTTGTACTGTGTACTTTGAGTGACATAGCGGGGTCTTTCTCATACAAATGTACAGTACTAATACTTATTAACTTGTGCTCAGTGTTGCAAAGAGTCTTACAAAATGCATCTCCATACATTTTCTACTAATATTAGTTTGCTCTTCAAATAGTAGTGGAAAAGAATTGCTGACAGATGGTAGAACATGAAGCATAACTTTGCATTATGACTTTAAGCTATGTTTAAGCACCCATTCACAAAAGGTGAAGCAGCTGGTAGCCGCTGTCTTCAGCAGCAATAAAGTTCCTGCTGCCGTGACAACAGACGTATGAGGCTGTGGCTGTGCGTGTGTGAATCCTTTCTTTTGGGTCGTGGTGTAAAGCGTGTAGCTTGCTACACATTCCATGGGCCGTGGGGTCTTGCATGTCCAATCATTTGATCCAGGAGTCTACTTTTCTCTACTTTCATTAAGCATCACGTGTCTGCCTGTGGAATCTGACAATAAGATATTTTAAGCCCTTACTTCATATACTGCTGTCTTAATAAGGAGCCTGCTGTCATGACAACACATATATATGAGGCCCTGTGTGTGATATGACAGAAATGTGGAAATGTCTGACTAGGAAAGAGTTGTACCCCATGGAACAGTGCTTCATGGTGATTGTTCCAACAGATGTATCCAGATATGTTCTAAGAAGAATCCAGAGTAAAGACTGCTTTAGGCACACATGATTCAGTGATAGTGCTTTATTTCTAGACTGTTTTCCACTTTATTTATTTTTTATATTTTTAAAAAAAAATTTATATTTTATTTTTAAATTTTACTCACACCTTACCTAAGATCACCCAGACCTGGGTGATTGGTGATTTATTTTTATTTAGGAATGTTTTACAATCATTCGCTTAACTTTGTTTATGTCATGTGGTACTTGCTGCAAAACAGGAAAATATGAACAATCCTTCATGTTTTTTATTTGTATTTTTTGCTTTGTGTTTTATGAATTATATGTTTTTATCTTGCTAGAGAAACACATTCCCGGGTTGGGCCCTGTGTTCTGATTTAAATCTCTCTCTTCTTATCTGTCTCTCTCTCTGAAGGCTGGCTGCAGCAGAGACAGACCAGCGATGTAACAGATTGCTGTGGACCACGTTCCCCAGAAAGGACAGGGGGAACTGAAACCTTTAACTCCCCAGTTCACAGCTCTCAGGTAAAAACAGCGCCCTCTAATGTGACTGAAGGGTAATGATACGTGGTGCTTGCGTGTGGTGTGCAGGTTGAACTTCATTATTAGAAAGGATTAGAAAGGCTCTTGAATGAATTATCTTTATTTTCATTATACACATTACAATGCAGGCTTGGCTTCTTTTTATGGAATTAAAAGGAAATGGTGCTAATGACTACATCCTGAATGAGTTAATTAAATAAGAAGAGCAGTTCTTGTTGCTGTTTATATGGACATGTATAGACCACAAGGTCATTTGTTCCTGAATGGTTGTTAGCTCAGCTTTCACGCTAGCTCTCATGGCTTTGTGCTGGCATGAATGCCTTACTGTTTACTCTAAACGACGCTACAGCTACCCACAGATCACAAGACTGATGTGTGCGTGCGTGCGTGCGTCTGTGCGTGCGTGTGTGCGTGTGTGTGTGTGTGTGTGTGTGTGACGTGCATGCAGGAGGGAGTTTCAATCCCATCATGAAAGCGTACTAAATGGCTTCTGTTGTCTTTCCCCTATGTTGTGAAGCACTGGGCCCTCTCATATTCCGTGGACAGTGGGGACCTGACAGGCATTTCCCCGGCCACTCCCTCGTTTCCGGTGTCTCCTCCGACACCCTACGGTAAGGGCCAGCGTCGAAACAGGCTTGCTCATCTGGACGTGTCTTTACATCTGAGATCTAATCAGATGTCTCCTTCTTCACCAGTAAAAAACTCTGAGTTTTCCCTGATAACCCCAGAAGGGCAGTGGGAATCGAACAGGATATTACAAGGTAGCATTCTTATTTTGTGTGTGTGTGTGTGTGTGTGTGCGTGTGTGTGTGTATTTGTCTTCAGCCGGGTTGGCCAGTCTGAAGTCTTATCCCTAAACAGTAAGGCTCGGAATGCTCCTGGACAGGGTTCAGTGGAAGGCTGGAATCTGTATCTATACTGGCACATACAGCACAAGCACATGCACGTACGTGCACACTTACACCTGTCTAGACACTGATTCATAATGCTGTGATATGCAGACGGCTATAATAATAAACCTGTATTTAATTAGGAGAGGCTTTTGAGATTAAAATGTGTTTTTCAAGAGTATGCTGGCCACCATAGGCAGCAATTAGTCATTAAACCACAATTACAAAAGACAACATAAATCAAATGTAAAGAATCATTAACTTCATAAAAGAAAATCAGTCCTTTGAAAGCTAGTTCGATAGGGGCTGTGATATGGAACTAGAACTGGCTTAATATTAGTGGTGTGTTCAATAGAGCGTAACAGTGTGGTTCCAGAAGTACATTTCTAATTCATTTTCTCTATTGACTTTTCAGAAAATCCTTATATAAAATGTTTTAAGCTTTGAACCATGCCAAACAGCTATGAGGTTGTGAATCAATAGTATATGCTCAGGTAAAAGCCACAAGTTCGTATGATATCAACCTTGTTTTAAAATAAACATGATATATTCGCGATATCACGAATACTACAGTACCCACAATCCTAAAGTGTGAAAGCAACGTCTCTGATTGGTGGAACTGGCTATCCTCGTGATACCATCCTAATCTCGCGAGCTTGCTTTAGCGCTTCGGAGCTGTTTGGAATAGGTGCTCCTTGTTACCATGGAAATGTTTCAAACCTCACAAAGTCATATCGGCTAGTGAGTATTGCTAGCACTGAAAAGTATTATTGCTTATGTTAGAAGTATAAATAAAATGAAAACTATTGCATTATACTATTATAATGGTATAATATACACAATCTGATAACTAATTAATAGAATAGAAGAATTTGCATTTTCTGAGATTCACAATGGGTTATGGGATGCACAGTTCCTTCTCTATTACAATATGTTATGTACAGAGTCTTGTACCTTTGCCTTTTTTCAGTTTTTATTAAATGTTTTTTGCTCCAAATCAAATTGTTTATGATCACGATCACTCTCGTAGCTGGATGGCTTGGTTCCAATCAATGTCAAGACAATGGTCAATGCAAGTTAATGGAAAAAATTAATGGGAATCTTGAATGGGAGCCCCCCCAAAAAGTGGCCAGTCACTGTTGTGCTCTATGTATGTTCAGTGTATTTAAATGTAAAGGTGTGTTAATTTGCCCTGATCTTACACACACACACACACATACATGAAGACGCACACCAACACTCACACTCAACTCTGGATTTCATATTGGACAAGCAAAGTCATGTGCATGCATGAGCCAATCAGCCGGGGTGAGCGGGCTGAATATGCAAAGCTCATAGGTGTGTAGTGTGTAATCTTGCACAATAGTATATATATAGTGCAAAAGGGGAAAATCTAAACTCATGTTGAATCCTTGAACTTGTGTATTGCCATGGCTAAATAGCAAGTATACTGTCAACACTGGCTATATTACGGTATCAGATCAGACTGCTGACACTGGATATCCGCTAACTAGTAAAAAGGAAGAGACTAGTGCAGGCAGGATGTACGCACACGCTTCCTGTTCTGCCGTGGGACTGGTAGGTGGGTTAGGGTCTGCTGCTTGTAGGACATCCTGAGGTGCAAGCCCTGGTAAGACAGAATAGCAATATGTGTGTATTTGAATAAATACAGTATAATACATTGTATATGCCACAGAAATAAAACCTGGCAAAACACATTGTAATTGCACCGTACATAAGTCAAACACAAAAGTTCGGGAAATTGTACCAAATTTGGTGGAACAGTAAATATTTCTGCACTGTATAGAAATACTGTAATTCGTATTGAGTTTTTTCATAACATCTGACCACAGCATGTTATTATTTTGCTTGACTTTGCTTGGCTTGTCATGATTGCCGCATATCTATTACTGTGCCTTTTACAGATGATAACATTGCATTGCCTGATATGAATGCTTCCACTGTAATCTGCTATAGTGGAGAGCAGCAACGTTCAAAGGCCAGGTCTATATGTTATGTTGAACAGAAAGGCTTAGCAGTGAAAGACACAGGCCAGTGTACCAAATGCATTGAACGTCCCTCCAGACCAAACCTGACTTTCTCTCACGGTGAATTAGGAAGCTATTCTGGGAAGTCATGTCAGTACAGAGCAGTTTAACTTCCCCACGAAAACAATTAGTATTTGCTGTTCATGCCCATTATCATAATCGCACATTGACTCAGGGTGAGTGATTACTGTGAATCTGACGGCTCCACAACAACCACAACAACAGTGCACTGGAGCATGATAGGGGCTTGGAATGCTGTCTTTTCTGATAGCTACATTGTTTATAGAAACAGTACTGTTGATGCGGGTTATTTTACCTACTGTATGTGCCACAGTCACCATGTGACATCGACTGTATACAACTGAGAGGCTGATTATACACGTTAATAAAACATGAGGTACGTGTTCTGGCTGCCAGAGGTGGTGCATTAAGCACTGTATATGTGAGGTGCTAGGGAGATGCCAAACAGACAGACCTTGAGCTGGCACACCCCCAAAAGTGTAGCATTCAGGGGGAATCTTTATGAACATGTTCAGCCCCATTAGATGGAGCATGCTAAGCCATCTCAGATCACATGTGACCTGCCCATATGCGAGATGGAGATATCCAGTGCTTAAAGAACAATCTGTGGTGGACATTGTACGGTAAGCATACATTTAGAAATGCAGTTTTTCATTCTTAGTTACATTTGATGCCATCTGCCTGTATGTCTGCAGTGCATCAACCACTATGGACGAACCGTGTCTAAGTTGGGTAGTTCCCTTCTCAGTGCCTGTTTATATTTGTTTCTTTATGTCAATGGAACACAATATTATGTAATGGCATTCCCATGCTTTTACTGTTTATTAAAGTTATAGTACAATGCATATGACGTTTATTAGTGTACAATAATAGCAGAGACACAATGCACAACATGTATTTTCCCAATAGCAACAGAATAATAGCAAACCGACTTACAGAGAGAAGCAGAACAACTTCTGAGGCAGATGAAAAGATAGATGTTTCAACAGGCTAGATGGTGTGACTTTCATGCATGTCTGATCAACACAGGTCAAAGGCCATCAGAGGAAACCTAGTCAATTATAAACGTTGGCAGGAGAAAGATTTGGTCAATTCCACCTATACCTCCCTTGAACCCAAGGTTAAGGAAGGCCAACACCATATGTTCCCCAGTCAATCTAAATCAAAATACACAATTGCATGTATGGTGTGCTTAGATCAGACACATGGCAGGAGATAGGGTCAGTGTGTGAGTGCATGCTTTTGTCTCCACGGTTACTTGCTGCTTGTCTGACTGAGAGTCCATAGAATTCAAACTAACACCATCTCTGGCCATAAAAGGGCACATGTAACCTCTGACCCCTGCCCCCCATAATGCATTTCGATCGGGTGGAATGTACTTGCATTGGCTCCCAACAATACTCAGCGGTCAGCCAGGAAAAGGAGGCTTGAGGGGGTTGGGATATGTAGACGACGGTGCTGGGGGGGAATTCTCTCTCCTAATCCCACCTCCCCTTTCCATGTCCTCCTCCCTCTGGCCCTCCCTTCATAGAACTGGGACCGAGCAACAAGTCATGAGCTAATATGACTGCGAGCGGTGCGGTGAGGAACATGGCTGCCCTTCTGGAGAGTTCCATTTAGCCTCCCAGCATCTGAACCAGGGGCCCATTTTGCTTGGACAAGTTATACAGACAGTGGGAGTATGCTAATGGCAGAGAGAGGGAGAGAGAGATAGAGAGGGAGAGGGAGAGAGGGGGAGAGAGAGAGTGACAGAGATAAAGGGAGTGAGAGAGAGAGTGAGAGAATTATTGTTGTGGAAATATCCAGAGACTTTTACCAGACCAGTTGGTGATCGTAGAGGAGTTTTCTATGAAAGTGCTGTTGCCATGACCACGTTTCTAGGTATGTACAGTAGCGCGCACGTCTGTGTCTTATAACTTATTCTGGTCACACGCATCAATATGTGTTTGTGTGTGCAATGTGCGCGTGTATCTGAGTATGCCTCCGTCTTGAGAAGAGTACACCCTCTAACGCATGCGCAGACACACACAAACACACAGTGTTTACCTTTATTTATATGAATGTTTTTATTAATAACTTAGCACTTCACGTTTCAGTTTATGTTGTGTTTTCTGTGTGTGTGTGTGTGTGAGATTTTTGAACGTGATGCCGTAAATAGCACTGGGTTGGATTTGAGCGCTGTAACACTACTGTTCCAATGTCTTGGACTGATCCCAACAGGCTTTGTTAAAGGCAACTCCATCTACACACACATACACACACACACACACACACACACACACACACACACACAGTGTGCATGTGGCTCTGTGGCCCGTGTCACGTGCACAGGAAAGAGTTCTGGCAACATCTCCTTATTCATGCTGGCCTGCCCTGTTTTCCTCCATCGTCCTCCTCTGTCTACATGTCTTCCACCTGACTGTAGAGGTTCATGGTTCAGTCCCACTGCAGTGGGAAGGCTGTTCCTCTTCAGACACCAAGCTGTCTGTCTGTCTGTCTGTCTGTCTGTCTGTCTGTCTGTCTGTCTGCCTGCCTGCCTCTGCCTGTCTGCCTGTCTGTCTGTCTGTCTGTCTGTCTGTCCAATTGTGGACTGCAACAAACACAGGAAGTTGATTCCGTCTGCTGACCTGTTCTCTCCATACAGGCACATGCTCGGGACAGAGCACAGAGCTTGTGAAAGGTTCAGGCATAGTGGGTATTGACAGGTTTACAGATAGTTTCTACAGCAGTAGTCGTTGCTTGTGCAATAGTGAACATAAGTAAAGCCTTTGCCTATATACTGTAGCTGTTCTTTTGCCTCCAAGCGAAATACGGTCCAAAATAGACCATATGCATATTATGGTCTGCTGTGGTAATCAAGCTATGAAAGTCCCAGATGATATTTGTCAAACACACAGAGGTCAGATTAACGGTTTGATGTGATCCGGAGCTGCAGGTCAGGGCTTGGTTATTACAGGGGTCGTTCTATACTGTCGGCTTTAGCCTGAGATTGGTGAGAGCAACTGTTTAGCATACCACAGACTGAATGACTTACAGTACTAGCATCCGTTTGTGTGTGTGTGTGTGTGTGTGTGTGTGTGTGTGTGTGTGTGTGTGTGTGTGTGTGTGTGTGTGTGTGTG
>JAODOY010013807.1:0-27491 GCA_025399855.1 Forbesichthys papilliferus | reverse complement strand
TGTGTGTGTGTGTGTGGTGCTCACATATGAGCGCCTGCTTGCATGTGTGTGTGTGTGTGTGTGTGGTGCTCACATATGAGCGCCTTCTTGCATGTGTGTGTGTGTGTGTGTGTGTGTGTGTGTGGAGCTTACATATGAGCGCCTGCTTGCATGTGTGTGTGTGTGCGTGCATGTGTTTTCTGTGGGCGTTCAAATGTGTGTCTGTGTGGGATGATATCGCCATGGCAATGCGAACAAGCACCTCAACACTCAACAGGTGGGTCAGCAGTGTGCATCACAAACACCCGGGTGATGGCTTATCTTAATTCAGAGGCAGAGAAAATCCAAGATCCCTTCCACACTGACGTCCTGTAATCGATTTCGACAGGTAATTCAGAGCAGTGCAATGGGAGAGCTTACAGCCCGCAGTGGATAGTGGATGTGAGACATGTGCATGCCCCAAATGTAAACATTTACCTATAGCAGAACCTATTGCTCCTCTATAACCCCCCTTCTTCAATATATCAAGCCCAGATTTTAGCTTGTGATTACGTACGAAGTAATAAGAATAAAGGAAAAAAATGTGAACATCTTGTTTACGTTTAGGGGAAATAGCATGCCTAATTCTGTGTACGCATCAATGTTTGTAAACTCATGTTCTGGACAAAGACCATGCCTGACACTCCACTATTCTCAGAATCCACCTTTTCATTGCTTTTCTCATGTGGCGGTGTGACTCGCACCCACCTCCTCATCTCCTTCTTTATATACTCTAGAACAGAAGGGTGGATTCAGGCGTCCAAGTGCCAGACTGCAGAATGTCTAACCAGGGCTGCTCAGTCAAGAGTTCTTCACCCTGACAAGACTCCTCAGATTCCCTCATACCTACAGTTTTCTGTCCCTGTCAACTGTAATATCATTGTGATTAAGCATTGTTTATTATTTTTAAAACACAATATTATCATAAATAAAATAAATAATATAATAATAATAAATCAACACTGGGTTCGAAATAGTGTATCTGGCATTACTGTAATTGGACCTGCATATTTTTCTCAAAAACAGCACACCTGTGTTTATGTGTGATCTACACCAATAGCTCAACATGTACTGTAGGGTAGCGGCAGGTTGTGAATGCAAAGGTCTGCGTGTAGCCAGAGAACATTAGAAAGAGAAGAGAAGCCCAGTCTGGCTGCTCTCTCTCGCCAGGCAGCCCTTGGCACCGTTCTAGTTTTGTAAGAGGCCTTGTTATGTAATTCTTCCAGTCTCTCAGTGTTGCTTCGACACAAAAACACTACTGCTACCAATACGCCACGCGCATACACTTCATTCACAGTGTGTCCTGAATACGGGAATCTGTGAAATTCAGATGAGACACAAAGAAAGCGTATAAACCACACAGCTAACCAATCAGGTGCAAACACAGATACAGTATGTACTAATGTCTCCACTTGTTCTTCACTTTTTTGGTACCTATAGCCAAAATGTCCCTCCTACCAGTCAGAGCCATTATATTGTAGATATAAATTGATGCATTTATTGACTAGTAATTACAAAACAATGAAGTTATATATCTGTATCGACTTCCTGGAACTGTTTTGCATTTCCATGGACCATGTGACCGTTGAAGATTTCAAACTTCCATTTGACCCTGTCTTTACACAAAATATATGTTGTTCTGGTTGTCTTTTCTAACTAGCTTATTTGACATTATACTGTATATGCATACATTGTACAATCTACATACACATTAAACATTTGTTTTACATTGAAGAATTGGGTTACATCTTAACATATTCACATTTTATGCAGTCTTTCTATTTCCTCTTCTACACTGTCATATAATAAATAGGTCAAATTATTTCTTATCGTTCATTATGGAGATGTATAGAATATTTAGAATAATTGAAATCAGTTCACATAGTAATAGTAGTAGCAATTGTTAAATAATTACCATCATCAAGTGTATGGTCACAGATTTTTCCAATCAGGAGCCACTAACCACTTTGCTATATGCTACCCTTTTATAGTCACAAATTAAAGTAATCACTAACAAGTAAATGGATTCTGTGACATTGGAGCAACCCTCCAAACCACAACAGATGGTATTTTGAAAGATATATTCCCAACCCCCCAAGACTAATACAAATGAAGCCAACAAAGGAAATCCAGCCAGCAGCCCATAGACCACATTAGACAGAGGGCACAGCCATATTAATAAATACAGACAATACTTGGCCACAGTCATTGCACCATGGAACCCCGCTAAGCGAAAGTGGCACCTAAATCTATGGAATGTTCTGCATTTATTCACTTAAAAGTAACTTTGTATCTTACTGTACTTAGCCGAATGAAATACCACATTTAATCAATTCTAAAATTGAAAAAAACATTCACTTTCAGTTCTCATAAGTAAATGTCTGTTTCAATACTGAATGAGATAATAAAGATTAGTACTGCCTATTAAGTAAACTATTTGCATACTTTATGTCTGTTTAAGTTTAGCTTTAAATAAGATGTATCTCTGTACGTTAGCCATTTATCTCCATTGGTCAAAGAGGTCCAAATGAGAGAAAAGATAGAGAAATGAATAAGCATAAACAGAATTGGACACCATAGGCTAACAATACTGACTTGCACATCTTTGCACATGTTCTCTTGAATGTTCTTTTGTATACCACACTGGGGTAACATCCTGGATATTTGGTGGAAATGGTCAGGGTAGCTACCTCAACGTGCACAGCTTTGACTCATTGGAGGCAGAGCAAATACAGTATATATTGAGTTTACTTTACTTTACAGCTGCAGTAGACATCAAGTGGATTTCATGGTTAATGGGGATGGAAATGTGTAAAACATGGGATAAATGTTGGTAATAATATGTGAATAAAACATCATAATTTATGCTTATGAGAGTCACCCTTTTACACTGGATATGCAACATTAATAACAATAAGATCTTAAATTACAAATCTAATTTTTGAAAAAGTTAAATATTTATATATGACTCCTGTCAATGCCAAGAGGGAAATGATACTTAAATACTTAAAAAATTACAATATACAGAGCAATGGCGTATCAGGGCAACAACAGGCCCCAATGCAGAGCGGTGAAACCCTCAAAAATAATAACCTATTTTGACGCAAACAGTTTCTAAATGTAACCCAATTTAAACGGCAACAGTGAAATGCGCTGCACTAGCCTACTGATGCCAATGCAAAATATCTGCAGGAGTAGCTATAAGATTTTTATGAGATCAGGGGAGACATATGCATTGTCTTAATTAAACAGGCTACTCATAAAATGATTTTACTATGCGGTACGCATGTCATATCATCACCATATCCCAGAAATCCACTGGCCAACTCCACACATTTTAACAACAAATCGACCATTAATAATCGTTACTCATTAATGTATAACTAATGTTACTATGAGGTAAGATAACCTACTGTATGTGTGCTTTATGCAAACAAAATCCAGAATATTGATCACTATGTCTACTGGCGGCTCGCGTTTAAACAGTAATGGTGGGTATCTGGACCTTGACCAGTTGGAAGCTCGGTTGAAGGAAGAGTTGTACATTAGAGGGCCAGGTGATCGTTCACGGGCCCCTGGCAATGTGGTTGCATTGTTTTCATTATGGGTAGTTAAGCCCTACATACATCTCCTTGCAGTAGCATTACTTTCAGCTTGCAACACCCAGCTAGTGAAGCTCAACAAGAATAATGAAAAGTGAAACTTTCTTAATTAAAAGTACAGAGACGGGACTGCAGCCCCATGGATGAATGCTGGGCTGTGGAAGTCAGATTAGACATTGCAGGACAGAGTACTGAGCATAAATTGCTCCAATAACAGGCCCAACCATTTCTAGACCTTCACCCACTGATTATGGCTTCTGGGTGATGTTCATTAGGTGTAACAAAGTATTGTTTTTTTCACAACAATGGTGGATCGTTGAACCTCTAAACAGTTCCCAAAAGTTATCAACAGATACTAAAAGTACCGTATAAATTGATAATGTAAATATAAATCTATATTTATCATTTAAAATGCCCACCAAGAACTTCCTGGAACTGTTTTGCGTCTCCATGAACCAAGAGACCATTGAAAATGTCTTCCACTTCCGTTGGTGCGACTCTCTCTTCTACGTGGCTCTAGGTGTAGTTCAATGGGATTACACTTTAGTGCAACATAGCACTATCAAACACTGCTGAGTGAATTATTGTCCTTGCTATGCCATGGTTAATGTAATAAACACTGCATTAGAATTGCTGTAACTCCATTTTCAGAAATCCATTCACAAACATGTTCTCTTTGTGATAACTCTTGAAGGCATGCGTTTAACTGTACAGATTGACTGAGCTAAATGTTCACATTCTTCATCTGAAATGTGAGACTCCTCATTTTGAATTGTATATTCATAGTTCCTGTTATTTTCTAGGAAGGCAAATGTGTAGATACTGTATGCCGATATATTATTTTTTAAATGCATTGGCACGTTTAAAAATTAAAAAATTAAAAAAATTAAAAAAAGTATAATTAATTAAATATATATATTTTATTTTAATAATGTGAAATACATTTGAAGGTTACTCATACAAATACCATTACAAAAAATAATGTGTAAACATCTTTATAGAACTACTACAGAATTATGCTACTACTGAATGTACAGTATATGGTCATACGTAGACCATAGGTTTTTAGAAACCTGTTATATTGTGGCAGCTTGCTTTACTTCACAACTACAATACGTTAACACACTTGAGCTTTGCTAGTATATCCAACATAATATTACCAATCTGTTTTCCCACAGAGAAGCAGTGTCTGTGCCTTTCATCAGATTGTGTTTGGTTGAACTCAGCACACCTGCAGGTCCGTCATCAGGAGAGCCTCCAGCCTCCCACAAGGCACACCGTTGTAGGTACAAGAAAAATATTAGGTGACGACCAGTTGACCCAATTGACTCCTTCTCTTTGTTTTGTTTTTATCTTTGAGAAAACACACACACACAAGTGTGTTTCTATTATGGCAGCCATAACTGTCGAGTTGCTTTCACACAGAGAGAGACTGTCAAGTGTACTCAACTAGCCTTCTTTTTTCACTCACTGGAATATTATTGCATTGTAGGCTGCACTGCATGTCACGACAAGGTTGTCCAAAGAGTAAATATAATCACATTCGTCTCCATGGACACGGGACACAGATATGAACAAAACGACCAAGCAATAAACTAGAGATAGAAGTTGCATCCAAACATAGTTTAACTTCTTATTAGAAAATCATGAACACACACCCACGCACACACCCACACACGCACGCACGCACACACACACACACACACACACACACACACAAAGCCTACAGCTTAACGGTGCAATGGGATACAGGAAATAATGAATTAGGAAATGCACACATGCTGTAATACAGACAATTCCCACCAATTCCAAAGCTTTTGGAATGTAGAACCCCAAAAATGGAAGGAAATTAATTTCAACGAACCACATAGACCAAATAGAGCTGCCACGTAATATGATGCACTTTGAGACGCAGCACTGTTTGCAATAAAGGACGCGCAATTGCGATTTCTATTACCCCTGACTGCATGCGCATCTCAAAATGGCGACGCTCTATTGAACGTTATGATGAGGGGGTGTCACTCATGAGCTTGCAAAGCCATTTAAGAATGTAGCTGTGATTAAGTGTCGTGCAAAAAGAAAGCAACTAGTTCTACAAACCTTCGTCTCTTGACTATCACAATCACACTTTAAACAATCTTCCTCATCTTGTAATGCCCTTACTGTATACACAAAGACCCAGGTGGTCATACTAAAGAAGTGGAAAAGCTTAATTGGCACAAAGCATTTAAACATAATCTCCATATTTATTTCAGGAATAACACCTCACAAGCCTGGCAATCTGGCACCAATGAGCCCTTTCTGCTTCCATCTCTAGATATCTCTGAGCTCTGGTCTCACAGTGGGTGATGAGCGGGCTGAGCTGATTTGTCCTGAAAGCCAGTGCTGTTTAATGAGCAACAGGGAGTATGCAGGTGCAGAGACAACAGGTGGACCGTGAGATTGATGTGCCACAGCTGGAAAAGCAGCACTTTTCTTGTCAGCCGTCAGCTCAGATAATAATCATTTTAAAAAGCATACGTTGCAACAAGAATCTCCACCGAGGTATTTGTTTGTTTTTAATTGCTGGGAAATAAAAATGTGATTCTAAAGATGTGTTGTCAATGGGGTTTTGTTGTATCGTTAATTCTCAAAGCGTTGTTTGTGCAGGTAAATATTGATGTGGCTTTGACTATACTGCTGTAAGCACGTTGACGCTGCTAAGAAAGGTCTAGAATATGATGAGGATCGTGGTGTATGGGCTTTAGTGCAGGCATAACTGCACACTCAGCACAGCATATCACTTCACATAGACACTATGATTGTAAAGGCTTCTTGCAGTGGGAGAAACTCAGTTAAGTTATTGCCTTGATAGTCTATGCTGCCTAGCGCTATCACACCGCAATCAATCATATTAGTAAAGGCCACTTTGAGTGGCTGGCTGTTTACTTCCTATAAATCACGTAAACACATGGGATTTGGTGAGATCCTTTATAAAGGCAAGCACAAGTGCTAATGTATAGCTCTACTTTCAGAGATTGGGTGTGGATGTGAATGATAACGTGTGCACGTTTCATACCTTAAGTAGTGATGATTTATTTATTCATATCACTTTTGCGGAGATATTTAAAACAAAGTATGTGTCCATTTAAAGTGTTTAATGTTTTCAAATTGGCCTCTTTGAATTATTTACAAGAAATTATAGCATTTTGGCAATGTCAATGAACCATTAAGTGAAGCATGCTGAGGGCTTGAGCAGTACATGTGTTATAGTACACTGTGGCTTGCTAGCAGTGTGAATACTAGCACATTTTAATAAGTAGATCCTAGTTTGCTTCAAGTTTGGAAGCAGTTTCTATGGTAACAATGCCCTCACTCTATTTTCTCTTTGACAATCTGTACATATCACGAGAATTACTGATTAAAAATAAAAATAACTTCATTCAACCATGGGAATATAGCATCATTTAATCATATAATTTGAAATACTTTTTCTTTAATTATAGCAAGATACAGTAGCCTAAGTCATTATGTGTCTTAACAATCTGTTATTTACATGGCTCAAAATTGAATTTAGAGCCACATTTTAATCTTGCAGGATGTTGCTAGATTTGACCTTTTTACCGTTTAAATCTCTTTCAGCTATTCTATTTTGAACAGTTCAATAACTGTATTTTTGCGCTGTAAATAATTACAGTAAGGCACAAATCAAAAAACTATCAATACATCACTTAAAATACATCATACTAAAATCTGTAAATATTGTGCTTCTCTGACATAATCTTATATATTACACACAATGCAAAATGGCATCGCCCACAGTGATCTTCAAGGCAGAATAGAATGTTGATGTTTTGATGAACGGTGGCCAGCTAGCATGTTGGCTCATTGTTTCAATGCTTTTGTACTGTTGGTAGCTTGTCCTGTCAACAGAGTGTGACATTGATTGATTGATTGGATTGATTGATTGACTGATTGATTGATTGGATTGTTTTTTTTTTTTATATGTTTGCAAAAACAGCCAGCGAAAGGAATCGTCCAATAATCACTTCTTCCTCAGAAAAGCCTGTCAGCATATCTAACATAACGACTTCCACTATGCTACATGACAACAAAACCTCTGTAGGGTATACGGTTGCTTCCCTGATCACGCTTCGATTAATCTTGACTGGAGTTAGTTTGACACATTCCAGTAAATAGAGGGAAACTGTCCCCTATATTTACTGGAATGCTATTTCTTATAACTCATTCATTAGTGTGAGTGTGGATAAAGATGCATTAATATCCTAATGCTATGTTTGGTTAGTGTGGAATATTAATTGGACTGACACAAATGCACAAACATCGCAACATAGGGTTACAACAGATGTTGGACGGAACTTTCCCTTTTATGTTTTGTAAAACGGATGCCTCTCTGTTATATCAGTGGAAATACGAAGCTGTTATTGGAGGAAATGTTTCATTGGCAGAAAGCACACTTGTGCATTACTCTTCATAATGAAAGGATATCATATGACTCTGTGGTAATGCATCTGTAATATGTGGCAAGAGGAATCATACACTGGTCAACAACTGCACCATCTCAAACATCAATCACAGTATGAATATTTGGGACAAACAATATCCGCTGACTTATTAATCGCCTATTGACTAAGACAGCTTTGACTTGTTGCCTGATGCTTGACTTTTGGGGATAAAAATGACCAAAATCATTTTCTGTCTGGGTTCTATTCGATCAAACAGCACGCGTACTTGGACAAATATCAGAGCCTATTTTTCTTTGAGCTTTCTGCCAAGTGGCCATTCATGCAGAGGAATATAGATCACAATAAATTGAAAGCATATCACTAAAGTTAAATATGTTTACTGTAATGGGGTACCTGTTATTGTAACTACGCACACATATTGACAGTTAGTTGTCTTTCATGCTAGTCTATACCTGACATGTGTACAGTATAATATTTGCTTTACAAATGATTGTTTAACCCCCAACCCCCATACACCCCCCTTTCTAAATTCCCACAGTGCTATGATATGAATTCACAGATGTAAAACATTAATTTTCCCCAGATAGACACAAACTTGCAGATGTTCACCCTGCTGTTTATTGGTCCAGACATTTTTTCCACTGCAGCTGACTTTCTGTGATTGACATTGCCCATCAATGGCCAATCACAAATAGGCATTGATATATGTGCCACTTATCAGTGCATTTCCCCTGGCACTACAGCAAGAAATCAGTTAGGTCACATCAGCCGCAAGACAGGCGGATATCTGACAGCATGTAGAAACATGCGGTAAGAAGACAGACTTGACCTTGGGATAAATGTAAAGCGCAGATCTACGCTAATTATTTGCCCTGCTTGTCTTCTCTGTCTCTTAAGACGATTGTGAGCCGATGGAAACATGTGCTCAATCTAAAGAGCAGAAACATCAAGGAAGTCCCCCCAGCCACTTCCCCTTTGGGCATGTCAACTGTGTAAAGGTAAAGGCATTGCCTTTCAGAGGTTGGCTGCTGTTGTCTGAGTTGCCTCTATTTAATGACTGTATTGTAGAAATGAGTAAACATTCTTTGGGGGCGTTTTACAATGATATTACGTGTCTTCAAAAGAAGTAAAAAATTACTAACATGATACTTGCTATCAACAAAGAGTAGCGAAAGAGGGTGTTATGGTATTACTGTAAGTGAATGGGCAAGCTACAGCTGTGTATATTTGGTGTGTTTACTTTGTGACGCACACAAACCTGCAGACACATTTTTTTTAATGCATTGAAACATCCGGAAACCCATTACTTTAATGCAATAAACATCTGTAATTTCTGAAACTTGCTATTGGTTTAAATGTTGTATTTGGGTTGCACACATCAAACTGTTTAATCACGCTAAATTAGCAACCAGAGTTCTAATCAACTGTCTCTTCAGACACAAGTGCAATAGAAACTCTATGGAAATAAAATTAAACTTTATTGAACTCACACAAAGTCAACAGCAATATCATATACTGTGTAATAAGATGTATGCACCCATACTGTATAAAGGGGCTCTCTTGTGACTGACATGTAACAGTTTGCAATGCATCTTTTTCAGGACTTTGCAGACCAAGTGTTTGGCTCTTTATTTCCCCAAGGAGCCAATTATTGTGATTGGTGTCCTGTCTCTCCACTGTTACGCTATTTGTGTGTGTGCGTGTGTGTGTGTGTGTGTGTGTGTGCGTGTGTGTGTGTGTGTGTGTATGGGTGTGTATGTGTCAATTAATGTGTAGCTATGCATGCATGTGTGTGTGTTCATATTTTCATATGTGCTGCTATATTGGTGGAGGTGCAAGTGCTCATTTAAATGTAAAAAAAAACAAAAAACTACATTATAGCCAATAAACTATATAACACAATTAATACAATAATGAAGTGAAATGTTCACTGAAAACGCATAGGCCGGAGGAGAACCATTAACACAGTTTAAGTGTGAATATTTATTAAAATGAATTACCAAATTAATTGTATGCAATTTAATAGCCTTGCAATGCACCTATCACATCGCTCCTTTTTTCAAATATGTGGGCACTAACAGCTAAAGGGTGTTGAAAAAGCTAGCGTGTAGGCTAACTGCACCCACATGTTGCCTCTGGGGATTCGTATCAACTCAAATGAACTGATATTTCTTCCTGCTACAATCAGACAGCCATAAACTATACATAATGTAGTTTATCGATATTCTCTCCGTCAGTGTCCATCTCTCGAATTTATCTTAAGCCAAAACAATGATACAATTTAATAGACTACCTGAAGTACTTCAATAATCCTGTAGTCCATTGGCGAATAAAATGTGAAGGGAGAGACAGAAGTTTGAGCCATATGTGTGATACTAAAGGTTGGCTCTCATAAGACAGTCAGCAGGTGGCTTTGGTACACAAGGGTGGATTACCTTTTTTTTTGTGCCGGTAAATTTATTTTGACATGCCTCAGATGATTCCCTATACTCTACATCTCCAGGTGAAAGCAAACATTATATAGAAGTTTATTTGTCTACAAGCATCACAGGATACTTCACTATTCATACATATTCCTTATGTTGATGGAATATTTTTTTAAATATATTTAACTCAATAATGCTTTATACTGTTTCACACAGTTGCCACACCCAACATATTTAAGACTTTAAGACTAATTAATATAGATATATTTTAAATGTCAGAATGGAGAATATTTATTAATTAGCTATTATAGAAGGTTGGCTGTATATAACAATGTTAAAACCATCCTTATCTTTAGAAAGGTTTACTGTGTTTCTCAATATGAAAAGGAAATGACATGGAAAAGGGATATTTTATTTTTCTTAGTGTTGAAACAACTCAGACAAATGGCCTGCTGTCATACCATATGCTTC
This sequence comes from Forbesichthys papilliferus, assembly GCA_025399855.1. Classification (NCBI taxonomy): domain Eukaryota; kingdom Metazoa; phylum Chordata; class Actinopteri; order Percopsiformes; family Amblyopsidae; genus Forbesichthys; species Forbesichthys papilliferus. Next base: position 16,508 of record JAODOY010013807.1, on the reverse strand, counting down.
TCAGCTCATGTGTCTACAAAGGATGACTGGGCCCTTTGATTAGGCTCTACACATTGTTAGCTATACCCACAACATCACAGTGTGAACACCCAGTATGCCATGCTTGACAACATATGTCTTAAAGGGGGGAGAAAGTAACACTCTGACAAAAATATCTGTCTATTTATGTCTGTTCTATTTCAGTTGGTCTGCAATGACATCACTGCCACCACTATTGCATCAAAGATGCATTAAAGCATCCCCACCACTGTCATTGTGATATGACATCTGTTTACTATTAAATTACTATGTCTAAGATTGACTGATACAGAAAGCAAATACCATTGACAAGTATAGCCTAGGTTTTGGTCTGCTTTATAATGACAGCTTTGATTGGCAGTTAGTCGTTCTTCCGTCCCTTTTAAAGACTTACAAAGTAACTTGTGTTGGCCATACAATCTGTTAGTACCCTCAGAAAAGGTGGGTAGTTTAATGCAGTTATCATGAACATGTTATCATAAAAAAGCTCTTACATAAGATGCATGAATCCAAGTGGTGCAGCACTATCAGGTGAACTGAGTGACATGTCTAATTTGGAAGGTTGGACACATTTCCAGGGTGGGTCTGCCCAGCGACATAATTTTCTCTCAAAGAGCGATTTATCGAACAGGACGGCTTCCTTCCTCTCTTCCACTCGTCACCGTCATAAGAAGCTGTAATTCTCTCTCAGTATCCGCAGCACGATCGCACCCGCCACAAAGAACCACGCTAAGGCAACTTGCATACAAAATAGCTGACTCAATCATCCAGCTGCATAATCAAGATAAGAAAGACGACGACAGGAAAAGGGAGCTGTGAAAGCTAATGGGAGAGAAAGCTTTAGAAACTAGTCGTAACTCTAGCGACGTCCTAGCCCCGTGCATTTCTCTAATCTATACAGACATTAAAATACGCGAGTGAAGTAAGATGTTGATTAAACTAGGAATGTTAAGGACCAAGCAGTGATCTATCAGATTAAAAAACCTGTAAAAAGCGAACTGTGTTTTAATCTCTATGACATAATGTGCATCGTAAAATGCTGACATGCCAAGGCATGAAGTGGCACATCTCATGTTGTTACTGAAACTGTAAGCATACATATTTACTTAAACCTGCGATTAGAGGAACTGCATTTACAGTAGGCTATTTGGCCGAGTTTCTGTGACCATGTCATAGGCTGCAGTCACAGGTATGGTCTGCAAGGTATGTATGGTCTGTAATACCCTCGTGTACAGGCTGGTTACCAAAGGATGTGATATAGCTTCAATATAACAGCTGTGTGATACATTTGATTGGATAGCCTATATTTGCCTGTGCTATTTTATAGGAATAAAAAATACAGTTATAGATCCTGTACCCATACTTGTTACAAATATAAACACATGAAATTGGCTATATATGAAATAACAGCATCCCTTATACGTACATTTCTTGCGTTTATTTCCACATCAAAATCAAATATTCTACAGACCTTTAACACTGCCCTGGATTATAAACATAGATAAAATATATTTTAGTTAAGCGAAGTTTTATTCATGTGTAACTAACAGCCTATATCAAATAATATGAGCGCTGTCCGTGGTTCTGAAGTTGGGGTTCGCATTTGACAACTTTGAGTTTACTCTCGAAGTACTAGACAGAATAGGCTACCTGTTCATTTTCAACTCAAATGTGACGTTACATTTCGAATGCAATTTTGAAATCAATGTCACAATGTGGTAAATTTGTAGCTACGACCTTTTGTATTTAGAGTCGCGGATATCCAAAGCTGAGCTCTAGCGCCATAGCCACACTTACTTTTATCTGAAATGTACAGACTTTTAGCTGCATGCTTAATATTTTATATTTAAAAATGTTATATGTAAACACGTAATTAGTTAGATATTTCCGTGTAAATGAACCATCAATATAAAAACAAAAAAAAAACAACAACATGTTTTTACATAGCGACTTATTATAATTATCCTAGATTTATATTATTTATACTGTTCTGTGCCAAAATATTGTGGAGCATTAAACATCCTTGCAACAAACTCTCGACTTAACGCGAGAAAGATCACATTCCACTGCTACAGTTTCTTACCTGCTTGCGGTCGTGGATATAGAACAACCTTCCCGATTTAAAGCTGGCACCCTATGTCACCATGGATGTCGATACATAAAAAAATAGTTAAAATATTTAGGATGAAAATTCCAGACTTTTCTCTTCACGATATGGACTGACCTGCCGCTTAGTGCGTCAAGCACAAAGATCCATTTAACAGTGAGTGATTATTTCAAAGCTGAGCCCAGATTGAAAGCTCTCTCTCTCTCTCTCTCTCTCCCTCTCTCTCTCTCTCTCTCTCTCTCTCTCTCCCTCTCTCTCTCTCTCTCTCTCTCTCTCTCTCTCTCTGGCTGCTCGCCTTTATGTATTCTGAGCGTAGACGGGCGCAGGAGTTTCCATTATGCTTCACTAGAGTAGGTTTTTCTATTACACCGGATCTGTACACAATCAAGGACTAGAATGAAACGCAAGAATGACAAGGGAGCATGCTGATCCTCAGGTCTAGTTATAGGGCGAGGTTTTAAATATCATTATAAGATTGCTTGTCATCGCAGGTCTATATACATGCGACTTCAACACAGATGCCGACAGGTTTGTTGCAAATCCGCTCAACTGAATTCTTTATAAAAGTATATTTAGCAGTAGGTAATAGTCACGTGGCTTATAAACTATAGTCACGATAAGTATTTTATAGGGTTAAACCTATTATTCCCAAGATGCCTTTTTTGACACCGTTCTTTTTTATGCTGCGTAGGGATGTGAAAACTGTTTTTACAGCTTTATTATTGTCACAGTACAAGTGACAATAATATGCCAGGGACACCACCACATCAAGAACAACCTGCCAAAATGACCAAAAGGACCCATGTGGGGCGTGTGTGTGTATGTGCGTGTGTGTGTGTGTGTGTGTGTGTGTGTGTGTGTGTGTGTGTGTGTGTGTGTGTGAGAGAGAGAGAGAGGAAACACAGGGGGTGTAGTCACACTGCTACTGTGTCACGATGTCTGTGGTACTATCAGGGTTAAAGTAGAAGCAGGGGAATATATAGGAGTCTTATTTTCAAACAGAGGCTAAAACATTTAAAACGTTAAACCAATGGAAAAATAAGGCTGCTGCTGGTTTAATTTATGCAGCCATATGTCCTATGTAATGACGTAGTTTAGGCGATGACCTGTACAAATCATGGCTACAGCAGCCAGACTGCAAAGGCCTCTCTGTCAGAGAGAAGCCAGTGGATGTGTTGGAACAGCATGAGCTATTGGAACATGCTATGCCCTGTGTCGTTGCAGCATGTGCATAAGTATAGTAGCCTATATACTGTAAATGTAAACTATGATCAAAAATGTAAATGAGGCTTGTTAAATGTAATCAACTTGATATGCAACCAAGAAGGTTTGAAGTGCCTTTAATGTCAGGAGTCTTGCCCAGGGGCTGTGTTCCTCCTCCCGGTACTTCATGTGCCTGCAGCCGTCCATTACATTAGCCCAGCAGCTATACACATCAGACTGCCATTGATAAACCATGCTCATTTTACCTGTTGCATTGCCATGTTTAGACAGTATTGTTGGGATAGTGTGGCATATGTTGTTGGTTGCTTTTTTAAAAGTAACTATCTGACTGAAATGTTGCAAATGTCTTACTTGGCTAATTGTTTGTGACTCGACGTTCTTTGTTTTAACACTACAGTAAATATAGTTAACAAAGGGATTTTAGTAGTGTATTTTGTTAAAAAATGTAAATGTAAAAAAATGTTAAATTTTGAAGCCAGTTGTGCAATTGCAGCACTGGGGTTGACATTATCATCTAAAGTCTGCATAAATATGAGGTGAGTGCGCTGTTTATATGTGTAACACACCTGCTTTTCACATGGTGGTCTTTCTGAGGGCTCACAGTTAAGAGATATCTAGTTTTTAGAGAAGAACTCAAGACATTTCAAATACTTAATCAAAATGGCAGGTAATGAAATATCTGGTCTGATTATATTATATTCATAGGTTTCTAGTCAAGTCAACCTTAATTGTACCGCACTACATGCAGTAGTTAAAGAGCTTCCCATCCCCAATCTTCACTCAGAACTCAACAAAATCAATAGCAATAGTTTGCGAATCAGTTTATAAATAATGACCACATGCACAAATTAGGGTTGGTATAATGGGAAATCTACAGTTGCCAGTTTAACCTTAGCTGCACTAACAGAACAGCCTCACTTAGGTCAGACAAGATACGACGAACCATTTACATAAACATTTAGCAGTGTTGTGAACGGTGTTGGGTTGCGCGAACACATTGCAAGTCGCTTCTGTCGTAGGAGTGCCATTTGCATTTATTAAAATATTAAGTGTGAGCATATATAAACGGTTTGTGAAGCAGATATATCAGCATATCAATCTTGTGTTTCTGTCCCTATACTTTAATTGCTGAATTGAATCTAAAAAGGTCCACGTAAAATAAAGGATTGTGTGGTGGCAGTGTGCTAGAGAGATGTAGCCCATGCATACAAGCCCAGTACAGAAATTACCCTCTGCACTGCCTGCCTGCCTTGCTTGTGCGTGCCTCATGTCTGTGGCCATCATCTCTGTGTCAGCCTTACCTCATAATTACCCAAAGACCCAGAAACAATTAGTGACATACTTACTTGCATACTTGCTCTATAATTTAGTGCGCAATACCCCCCCCCCCCCCCTTCTCTCTTGCTCACAAGAGGGAGAGAGCAGAGCGTGGGCTAGCTCAACCGACACTCAGACGGTTCCAAACGGTCCCTGCAGTGGTTCCCTTGGCCTGGCCTGTGGGATAAACACACCACCTACACCCAATGAGAGGCACACTGCTTTTTCCCTTCCAACAGCTTTGACATGCAGCCTCGACCCTTATGCCTAGCATTTATTTATGGCTTGGTTAGCAGGGGGGGGGGGGGGACTTTTACCACATAAACCACCTTTTAAGACTCCCAGATGGGCAACGTTTGGCCGCGGCAGCATTGACCATACACATCTCGGGTGTAATACTGTCCACCTGTTATGGATGTACGCAACACACGGTGGTATTGCCTGCGCGGTGGATGCAAGGCATGCATAATTAAAAGTGGCTAAGTGCTGGTCTGCATTGGTCACTTCTGCCTTTCACTTGTTCCCCTTCTATTATAGCCTAGAGATACGTGAGGGAAATAGGTTGAGAGGAGTGTTCAGAATTAAAAGTACACTCTCCCGTGAAAGTCTCAATTTTGATGCTTGATAATTGATGATTCTGCAGTCAATGCAGTTTAACGTGATTATGACAACTATACTGAATACTAAGTAAATGCTTGATTGTAATATATTATACAATACTGAGAGCATTTACAGTTATGGACATCTGTATTCAAGTGTAATAACCATGTGTCATTAACACTGTGAAACCATGGTTTCACCTGAGTCCATGCCATGTTGTTCAAACAGACGACGGTTCTCTCTTCTGTCTGGACATAGTCCAATTGGTAGGCTCTAGGAGCATCACATGGGTAATAATTAGTTAATTATTCATCTAGTAGTGCAAATGATATGGTCATTCATTATTTGAAATGTCTCAAGAAACATAGTACACTGATACATTTAGAAGGTCATTGGAGGATACAGGGGTACAGTTTTCATCTTCAGTTGCACCTATTATTTGTAACATACAACAAAATATATTTTATATAATCATTTTTTTGCATAATAAAAGAAGCAACGAATAACTGTATATTTTCAAAATGTGTTATATTAGTATTCAAAATAATAGTCACTGCAATGTTTTATTGATTTTATTTGCAAATAACCATCTATCAAGCGAAACTCATCACGACTTTGGAGTTCTTGGGACAGGTGGCTGATAATAAAAAAAATACACTAAATTGATGCAATGACTATAGATTAGTACCCAAGGCAAAGGTCGATTCATTCTGAACTCTAAGTTATATTTAATTTAATGTTATAAGTACATAAAATCTTTACCTGAGGGACTTTTTTAATGTATGTTTTATAGCTCTTTAGTGTAAAACTATGAGAGCTACAGAAATGGAAATGCAATGGATTAGGATTTTTTGGGAACATGGCAAAGAGAAGTAAAGTATTTCATCCACACTGTAAAAATGATTTGTGTTGAGCTGAGTTCTATTTTTATATTCATCTGATATGTATTCAACTCCAATGACTCCATGGATACCAGGCATTTAGCTATCAGGCATTTAGCTATCATAACCAAGATAAATTAAACACAAATCATGTTTTACAGTGCATGGGCTCCCACACAAAGATCTTAATAACTAAAACATGTTTAAGAGTACAGCCATGGATCGTGATAGACGTGCACGTCAATGCTAATACTGTATATTTGCTGCACAGTCACTGCAGCATGCATCCATCTTTGCATTGATGTTTTCCATGGATGCTGGTGTGTTTGTCTGTGGGCACCCACCACCCTGCACCTGTCTGAGAGCAGCCTGGAAGCCTGTGACTTTTGGTGCCCTATCCATGAGAGATGGGCCCAGCCACCAGCCTACGCAGATGCTGTTCATTCCAACAAAAGGACATCCGCCCACATAATGTGGTCTGTATGCTTCTCCTGCGCACATAGCTGTGAAAATACAGCAATCAAATGGCGAAGTGTGTATGATCGCTGAAGCGTGTTTAGGAAAATACCTGCCTCCTCTTCCGCATTTCCTGCAGACATTCAATGTTATATAAAGGGGGAGAGTTCAAAAGGCTTTTCTTTTAAGATTTGCATTAAAGGTGCAAAATATTTTGTTATTTTGAAAGGAACTTTACCAGATTTTCTCTGTAAATGTTAGAAGGAAGAGATGCTATAAAGTGTGCTTGTATGCACACACGCACACACACACACACACACAGTAGTTGCCACTAGGGCTCCTATTCCTACTTCAGCAGACATCAGGTACCATACAGGTGGGGTGATACAGCAGACTCTTTAATCCAAACCAATGCGTAGTTGAAAGCCCACAGTAATATGCTAAATGATTTATTTGAAAATAAAATCTTTGGTATCTAAAATAGGCCTATAATATAGAATATTCTTCTGTATTTCAGCAAAGGTACACTTCTATTTCACTCTATTAAGGTTGTTTCTCTGTACTTCTGTATTTGTTTATGGGAAGCGTAACTGTACATGTATTCCCTCTCTGTAAAGCACTTTGAACTGCAATTCTGTATAAAAAGTGCTATATAAATAAAGATTATTATTATTATTAGTTGTATTATTATTATTATTATTGTCCAACCCACCTGAATGAATACTGTGACACCCACTCCCTGTAGCACTCAAACCAAAAACAACACATACATGTAAGACTGGTTTTTACCACCTTGCCATCTCTGGACAACAAGGAATTTCCATTTGTGTAAACATGCAAGTATGTGATCATTAATGACATTAATCTGCACTGTACAACAGGGCAGGCAAAATAGCAAACCACATACGCATAAGGCAGGAGCTTTACACCAAGCTCCTTTTTGACAACTGTCCACACATTGCTTTGCATCTGAGTTGGCACACAGTCAATTAAAAGGACAAACGCATATTCAACCTCCTATCACTGACTTCCTTTAACGCTGACATATTGACAGCATTTGCATTGCATAAGCCCTTGTCAAGCACCGCAGGAACGTGTCCAGGAATGTGGGCTTTTCACAACCAAGAGCCACCAAAGTATTTCATTTCCTTCCAGCTATTCAGAAGGATAAAGAAGGTTTACTGTGTGATTCGTCATACACACACAATACATAGCAATTCATAATTGCCAAAAATAAATGAATGCCAAAGCAAAAGTAGAAAGGTTCTCATAGTGTGAAAGAAATATGATATTACTGTCAAATACAGGTAGGCAAAATAAGGCTTCAGCTACTGACCTTGTAAACTGAATTACTTCTCCAAGCAGGCTTTAGTCAGCACAGATATACAATTACTGAATTGGCAGAGAGGTACTGTAGTTTTCGGGCAGCGGTTCCAGTCACTGGTCTGTGACATTTGCACACAGCCTATTTATATATTTTATAATGGTCAGTGTCACTCATCTATAAAATGATTTCATGCAATAATTTTCTGAATCTCTATCACCTATTATGGCCAGAGATAACCTTGTCATTGTGCAGTTTAATGCCATGGGGAAAACTGATAATTGTGGGAATGACCACAATATTTACATCCTGCATGTAGAATTAAGCATTAGTAGTGTTAGTAATCCCCCACCACCCCCCATGAGACTTTTTCTTAAGTACAGTATGTAATACAATTAAACTATTAGTACATTGGTATCTTTCCAAAAACATGAAGATAGTAATTGCTGAGATAGGTCTTACATGGAATTATCTAGTTGTATCTTTCTGCCTATGTCATCAATTATACAGTATTCAGTTTGCTTAGCCAAAGTCATGTCACAATGACATTCGGTAATTCATAAGGTTGGGTAAAGACCTTTCTTTGGCACTGAAATGGTCTAAATTAATCTGTATAAGATTAGATCTCAGGTATGTTATATTGTTAAACATTCTGGTTTGGAGAAGATGGTGTACACTAGATATTTTCCCAAAACCGGGATGTTTTACATGCAAATATAATGCAGTATATCTGCATTTAAAAACATAAACATGACACAAAAAGTAAAGCAATGTGGGTTTTGTAGATCATGTCTTTGTTTAAAATTCTTGGTAAAAAATCTTTGAAAAGCCTGTTTATGTCCCTTTTAAATGTTGCCACATTTGTAAGTAACATGCATTTGTGGGATGAGCAGCAGAGAATGTGCAGTTTGCTTCCATGAAACATTTGTCAGGTTTTCTCTGACAATGCCGAAAAGTTTTTCTTTGCTGCTGACTCTGTTTGGTGTTGTTTGGTGGATTGGATGATTGAAGTCTGAAGAAACAAGACATATTAATAATCTAACAATGTATTAATTGAACTATCAGGAGCGTCAGTAGCGTGTGGAAGAACAGTACACAGCCTCACCAGCCTGGTCTCACACAACATGTTTGTGTTGGTCATAACTAGCCCGCCCAAGTTTACCTCACTAAATGTCATTACTTTTTGTGCTTTGTTTATATATTTTGGCATTAAATTACACAAAATCTTATGTTAAATAGTAAAAATGTCATTTTACAGTTGCATTTGTACTGTACATATATGTAAATGTAAATTGTATTGTCCTATATAGCCTATACTATCGTGTGTGGTGGTCTGTTGGTGCACGTGTGTGTGAGCGAACACCCTCCACTTTGGAGGAGGCACGGAATGATACTTTAAATATGATGACAGATATATATAACTCGTAACTAAAATGAAAGACTGTGTGCCTATGTGTGCGCTATGAAGAAAGAATCGGTTGTTCCTACACAGCCCTTGTTTTGTAAATGGGAACACAAACAAAGTGATGCAGACCGCACCAAACAACAATATTCCAGTCTTGGCAATGTGTGTCCAGTGTGGGGGGTGGAGATTCTGAGAGAGCACCCTATGGCAATTTCATTCAAATATCAACAATCTTCATAATTTTTATACAGATGTAGGATCTTCCTTCTATTTCGGGGCCTTTAGAGGATATAGGCTCTCTATGGGAAAAAACATACTGTAATAGAAAATTCTAGCCAGAATGTGTAGGTTTGCGTCATCGAAATGATCCTGCCTTTGTAAATATGCATAGGATTGTGGGGGCTTTAAGCACACTAAGGACACACACTGTCCTTTAACATTCTCTGATGTGTGTATTGTGTAACCACAGCATCTCAGGACCTCCACACTGGCAATATCATCTGTAACCAGCCACCTCAGTCATCTGATGTAACAGATTGATTTGCCCAACCAAAGAATTGCACAAACTGTCAGAAACTGTCTCAGGCAAGCTTATCTGAGTGCGTCGTCCTCATGTCTCGTCTTGACTTGACGTTGGTCATCAAAACGGTCATCACTTTCAAGAGTGTTGGGTACTTTATAGAAGTGGGCAATTGGCAGATGGCAAAGAGCTACCTATGGCATTGTGTGGTCAAAGCAGTTTTCTGATGCCAATGTGGTGAGCATAGTTCCCTGGTGGTGTTATGGTATGGGCAGAGATAAGCTACAGACAACAAGCACAGGTGCATTTTACTGATGGTAATACTTTGAAATACCGAGATCCTGAGGCCCAATTTCAATCAACCTGACTATATAAGAAGGAGATGCTATGCACTGCAAATGTAAATGGTGGTCACATCAGCCACTGACTGGGGGTATGCCCTCTTCTAATAAATGCATATCTGTAGCTAAATCTGTGAAAATAGCATTAATATGTCAGCATTGTTTTAAGATAACACATTTTAGAGTGACCTTTTATTGTGACCAGCCCAAGCCACACCAATGATCATGCTGTTTAATCATCTTGATGTGCATATGAATATACACTACCATACAGTGTGAACAGTAGTGCAGTATGGGCACCATTAAATGTAAATGCTAGGAATGCTAAAGACAGCAGTATCAATATGAATAAATATGAATACACCTAGATGGCATTGTGGCATAGCATTGCAGCCTATGATTAACGATACTGCTGCTTATAGTGACATACAGTAAGTAATATAATATTAATAATGTAGGCCCTAAATAATAATCATAGCAGACATATAAATTTAAAAAAATATCAATAATAATAATAATAATAAACAATAATCATTGCACAATATGCAATTTACTGAACATTGCTGTAAATAGTCACCGTGGCTGTCCTGTTAAAGACCCATTCAAGCAGGTTGACATCATGGTATTGTCTGGAACTATTGAGAGCTACATGAACGTACACTTGATCACGTGGAGGCAAAATCACAGAGTGTTGCAACACTCTCGTTCAAGGGCTCTTGGAGTGGCAGGACTGTTCAGAGATGATTGGTTACAATCCCATAATGTCGCACATCTGCCTGGCTTCTTTCATTACCATTATTTTAGGATTTCTTTCAGAGTAACGTTTTTGCCAAATAAAATGCATTTCCACAATTAGTGAAGAAGATGAAGAAGAAGAGCCCAGTGCTCTGAGCGCTATGCGCCTGATGCAAAGCCATGGACGGAGTCAGTGTGGGGAGGCAATACAGCTGAGAACTGCTCTATGTCCATGTCCTCTCATGTGTGAAGAAGAACGAACCCTGGAGCAAAGATCAAACGATGTTGTCTCTCCACTAAACCTATAGACCTACGGCCTCTCCGTGCTCTGTTAGCTTCAACATCTTCTGTGAAGACTTCACCGTAAGCCTTTTACATCATTAGGCTAGTTTAGCTGTTTTTATCCACCATCTTTTGTCTTTTACCTTAACCGCAATGTCACGATGTCGGGTGAGCTATTCATTCTGAAATTCCCATAAGAATGTAATATTGTTTTTTTTTTTGTTGTTTTTTTCAGTTTAATACACTTGCTAAAAAGTTCTTCAATCAGAGAACTGACGTGACATGGTGAACTCACTAGTCAAACATGCCAAGAGATGCAATCACGGTGATTCTAGTGTCTCTAAGGCTCTAAATGAAGCCATTAAAATGATTCAGTTGTATCTGCAGCTTGAATAGGGTCAGAGAAGAGCAACGGCGAACACTTTGATACAGTAGCTGAAGATTTATGTACCCAGTTTGTACTTGCTCAAAGGTAAAAAAACACATTCATCCCTATACAGTATACTCTAAATGTACTTTATGGCTACAGTACTGTAGCTGAACGAATTATATGCCATTCAATTGTATATTTCATTGAGGTCAAGGGCAAGTCACAGACAAGGAATAAAATATACTTCATGCAGTTACACAGCCATGTTTTATATTACTTGAAATAGATCAGTGAATTTCATAAAGATTGAACACATTTATAATTTGTAATATTTTATCTTTACCAATAAGCTGAGCTAACTGTGCTTAAGCACTTACAACATTTGCCTGTGCTAATTACGTAGCATAGGGTGGTTGCTATGCTGATATCTGCCCTTTGTATTCCTTATTGCTTCAGTTTTTCACAGCTGCTATACGTTGTTGATACTGTAGGGATGTATTTAGAGAAAAGCCTGCATAACTGAGACTTATTTTCTAGTCTCTTAAGAGACACATCATATTACAACACCATGCAGCACTTAATCAATCGTAAGATTAGGTTTAGTTTTACCATATTTTATAGTTTTGTTATTACAGCCTATGACGTAACAGTGTCACCATATTGTAGATGCAAGGGCATCTGGGGGCCCGGGGGCATCTGGGGGCCCAAGGCAAATAGGAGAGTGGGGGCCTATTAGGCCTAAGGTTAGGCCTTATACTATATCTAGGCCTTATTAGATCTAGGGTTAGGCCTAATAGGCTATATATAGGCCCTATTAGGTCTAGGGCTACAGTAGGCCTAATACTATATATCTTATCTGAGCAGCTCTTTTCGTCACTTTTTCATAGCATGCAGCATCACTTTAGGATGTTTGGCCAGTGCACATTGGTGATATAATCACAGAGCTATGGTACCTGCTGTGATGCTTTTACTATAGGAAGATGCAGTTGATATTTGTGGGGATTTTACTGCTGGATTGCCAGGGTGGTAAATCCACTTCCTCATGAGCACTGCAGGATGAGGTTTCTTGATGATAGAACTGCTAGAAATGAATATAATAACAATAATAACAGTGTTACTTATTATTATTAATAATAATAATAATACTTGTGCATGTTTGTGCATGTTTGTGTGGATACAGTAGGCTACAGATAACATAATAACATTGCAACAAATAGGCTACGGCTACAGTACATTTGAGAGAGCATACTATATCAATATATTATTATGTTAGCCTATATTATACTCATCATCTATTTGCCTACTTGTTGGCAACTGGCCTACACGTTGCTTGAGAAGTTGTCTCAGAAACACAACTTAATGTAGGCCTACTAATGCTTTAGAAATGCGCTACAATATCTTGGATCCACACCACTCATTTCGGCAAATAGCATAAAGTAAGCTATTTTAAGAGACAGGTATAGCAGCCAGGCATGAATTAATTTACTAATTTGACATATCCTGTAAGCAAACAGGAGTGTATTCTTTGTAAAAATACAATATTTACCTTACAGAAATTGTGTGAGTTGTTGCATGGCAAATGTATCATTTTGACCAACAGTGCAAATTTACTTTAGATTGACTGGCTTATATTTCTCAAAAGTCATCTACTGTATGAAATTCAGTATTCAGTGCATATTCTGCAGCTCATCTCACGGAGGTTATTAAAAAATATCAGAGGAGAGGCATGCCCAGACCCTCCAGATATTCATGTGTACTCATAATGACTTCATTACATTGTCTCATCTGCATACAATCAAATTGTGCACCGAGCCAATCACTGCTGGGGGGATCAAGCCAATATGCATCAGGTATTAAAAGAATACATTTTCTTGAACAACAAAGTAAATGAACCCATCAGGATTAGGAACTGTGAGTCCCATCTTTGAATGCTGACTTATGGTAAACTTATGGTAAACTATGGTGGACTTATGGTAAACTCTCTCGCTGGGCAGATAGGGTACATTTACAGCTACAATGATAAAGAGGACAGGAAAACAGCATTCGCTATCAAAATAAAGAATGTTTTCTTCTGCCTTCGTGCACTTTTTTAAGAAGAAACATAACAAACATTAAAAGAGTTTGAACCAAACAATGTGTTTCAAAGTTAATAAACAGCATGTGAACATATGTTGCCGATATACATTTTCCACTTCTCCTCCAAGTTAAGTAAAGCGCGTGTACTTCTTATAAACTGGAATATGCACAAAAAAAATGTGGATGGATATAATTAAATTAATATTGCTACACTTGCACTGGGGCCAAAAACAAAATGTGTCACTCACTCAGTGTATTTTAAAGTGATATGGACTGAAGTTAGTAAATGTCAGAAAGGTTCAAATGAACAGAGAAAACATTTTAAGCTTATGAACAGAGAACTTCATATTGACGCTTTAAAATTCATAGGACATTTTTACCCTTTAGAGAATGTCAGAAAGGTGATTGGGGTTTGTAAGTTATTTGCAATGATAATATTATATGCCAAAACGCATTTGTGTCATTTAAATGCATCATCGTGATAAACGTTGTCTGATTTACATTCACTGTGTGTAACAAGCTGATAAGCATATTTTTCAACATGATACTGAGAAAATGGGTTTCATGTTATGCATATTAATCATAATACATAATAAACATTTGACAAAACATTCAGTGGAATGCTTTGTGTTGCCAAGAGGCCATCCTATTAAAGTGGAAATGGACAGGGTTAAGCCTATACACTGACACTGAACTGGGCATGTGCACATTTTGTCCATTAATGTGGTTTGGAGATTTACTTTAAAACACAATGCTGTGGGTTTCTTGTAAAATAATTCTCAGAATTGTATAGTGTTTGGTGGCAAATATTTACTTTACTCACATTATGCATGTATCCAGTAGGGAGAAACCCACTGAAAATATACAGGTTGGAAAAGAAGGTTTACCTGGTTTGGAAGCATCTAATTAGGTTCAGGCTTTGATGAACATGAAATGATTTAGATTGTTCACATAGTATATGAATATTATTGTTCCATTTAATATCCAACCACTACTCTTGAATTATTATGAAGAAATTGAAATGGAAATTACCCTGCTTTAATATTATTCTTCAGCAGATTACAGCAGAAGCCTTTTTCTGGAGAAAGTGAGGGAAATGTAAAAATGATACTGCACATTCCAGGAGCTAACGTATAGTGCTTAAACTGCCATAAGACTTGGTTAGTACTACAGTAATTTGAATAATATAACTTCTAATAAGAACAATAGGAATATTTTTGTCTTTAATAGAAATTGTAGTTTGAATGTTCTTGCAGACCTTTCTGACAGTATTGTATCATACTGGTACCATTCTCATGTTGGTAAATATACAGGGGTGTGTACACTAAAACACATGGCTGGGGAGGGTCTCGAAAAGGAATAATCAAGAAGGATGCATCAATATGTTTCTTAAGCTTTTATTGAACAAATTGATATCTTGACAACTTGTGCTTATAAAATAAATCCCTTTAATTGTGCTTTTGGAATGGAGCCCAACAGGGAAACAGTAATGACTGGACAACATTAAAGCTGGGCTGTAACACTCTGGCACTAGTTCAAGTTATGCACTGGTTAATTATTTTGAGTGCTGAGAAGTTTATTGGGATGCCACCATACTGTACCAACAATAGCATGAGGGTCCATTCTGGTGGGGGCGAGACAGGGTCTCAGCAAATTCCTCCTTGATGAGAAGGGTTTCTCTAGGTGGAGTGCACTTGCATTCATCAACCTAGTACAATACAGCAATCCATATGTACATGGGTAATATATCTAAGCAAGACTGTATTTTGTCTACACTTACCACTCTCTCTGTCACACCACCAATCTGAATATTGTTACTGAACACATATGTATGTATGAATAATATGATTGCAGATGTTTAATCCCATAAACCATCATGATCAAAAGATTTGCTAGACATTGATCATATTATGTTTCACTGATGCTATGGAATTTGATTTAAAGTCTGCACAAAAATGTGACTCATTTTTGTGGGAGGATGACAACTGCATACGCATTGCCTGCATCACCTTAGCCTTCTTCAAACATAAAGACTACTTTCATGTGCAATACCATAGCAACACACTTCTGCATACCTGTTCTGCCTACTCATGACTCATCAATAGAATAATATTCAAGTAGTTAATGTTGTTGTAAACTTCAGCCTTCAACAGTTCAAAGTAAAGGTACAAGCAAAGCTAAGCGATTGCTACATAGGGTTCACACATTCAGAGTTTGTAAGACAATTTGAGTCACATTTGCCCCTAGTTCAATGCTTGAAACATTCTGTGACCTCTCGGGAAAGGGGGGTTGAAGGGCCTGATCTCCCATCCCACAGTTTGAGAACCACTGCATTGCGTTGACATGCTTTAGAACATTAATTTAAATGCCTCCAGTGACACGCGTCTAATAATTATCTCACTATTAAAAAAATTACACTGCAATTTAGAGGACTTCAGAAACAGACGGAATAATTATCGCACCCGTCAAGTGTATTTATGCTAATCCATATAAAGTCTTAAAAGTCGTACATCTTTCCATTCAAACACAGCTGCTAGGCTTATATTCGTAGATATGCCAGGGGTTTACGCAATAAAAATAATTTGCTGAAGTGCACAGTTCAATGGTGCATGTGTTGGCGGATTTACACAATATATGTGACGTAGGTTGCCTTCAAAATAAATATGAAAAAGTAATAATAACTCTAACATGGCTGTCAAGGGCGTAACTATAAATAATGCAGACAATGCAACCGCATTGGGGCCCAGCATCAGCCAGGGAGATATCTCTGATCCCTGATGGTTATGCCAAATCATGCTGTGTTTGCCGCATCCATAATTCATGGCTAGATGGATGGTTTCCTCATGATCTTT
>JAODOY010013786.1:0-27505 GCA_025399855.1 Forbesichthys papilliferus | reverse complement strand
GGGGGGGCTGGGGCACAGAGAGGTCACTTCGTACGGCAGCGGTTGTTCTCAGTGTGCGTGTCACCGTGACAACAAAGAGGGCACATTGTTAAAGCGGGTCGGCGGCCGCACTGCGTTTACCGAAATCACGCGGGGGGCGGAAATGGAGTGCGCGTGAGAGATAGAGATCGCGCCGGCCGCCGTGCTAGCGGAATAGACAATATGCTATTCTGAGCAAAGCTGCTAACATGAGTCAACGTGAGTCAGGGCCCTAATGTCAAGCACAGGACCAGGGCCCACATGCAGGGCTGGCTATGGATGAACTATATAGGACCACTGTCATTAGCACAGAACAGGACACCAGGAGGTTAAGGCCGGAGGAAACGTGGCGGTACCAATTAAGTGAACTGGGAACAAGGGTACATCGTTAATACCAAAACCACTTGCTGAGAATTGCTGTATTTTTGTCTGATAAAGTATATGTAAGAGTGTGTGGGCATACCAGTTATAAACGGGCTAGTCTCAGCCTTTTCCATACATTAGCGCTACGTTACATAAGCAACTATGTGCTGAACATATGATACACCCCTGGAAGCTCGACAGCACTTTCAGAAAGTGATACTGAAGATTTATAAAACCTACAAACAGCCAGTCATGTTGTTAAGTTTCCTAACTTATTCCTCGGTATAGGTTTAATGTCCGACTTGGTCATTATCATGCAGTTGGTCGTTGTTCATGTCAATCAAAATACCTCTCCTGTCAACACAATTGGCTGTGTCCCATACTGTATGCAAGTAAAGACTCTGGATCTGCGAGACTACACACAGGCTACTGCAACATATATATTGGTTTATTTATGACCTGTTGAAAGGGTGCTGGTTTTGCAGGAGCATCAAAGCTACCAGTCTACCAGCCTAGCCAAATACGTACTTTCAGCAGCAATTGTTATGCGCTTTAGAAACATGGTTACTTATGGCTTTTAGAAACAATGGCAGTGAACGGCATATAAAACAGACAAGCCACCATGAAACCAAAGGGTTAGATTCTTTCCCCCCAGCGGCAGCAAGAGGGCTAAACGTCATGGTAAGCTAGAGTCTGGGGGTTTAAGCAAAGTTCAATCCCCTGTTTGAGAGCGGCAACAATAATGCTGTCAACTTTGCCGCGCTAATATTAAGTTAAAGAAAGAATCATGTCTGCAATGTGCTCGTCGGCCAGGAGGATTTATATTGCGTGCTGCACAGACGCCTCTCTTTAACTGATGAAATAAAATTAAACCAATCAATTGAGCGAGGAAAAGGCGAGGCCGATAGGAGGACCGTGGGTGATGGATGACAACCGCCTGCTGATGCTTGCTGCTGCATCTGAGGTCACCCCTCTCCGAAAATCAATACAAATAGCCATATTCAGTGACCGGTGGCTAGTATGATTTGTTGTTATGGAGGTCAATAGAGGCAGAACATAGATTTTCATTGTGGTATTGTCCCGCTTGCAACCAGGCCCGCCGTGTGGTCACGGTGGCCCAAAGCGTATAGCGGTAAAATTAGGTGGAATTTAGCATGGAAAAATGTTTGGTTTATTATAGTCATGTTGGGGTCTAGTCGCCTGTGTTATTCCCCGCGGAGAGCTTACTGCTTCTTAAAGGTGGGTGAGAAATGTCCCTCCGTTTTAGTACCCAGAGCTGATGGGGCCTCAGATCAAGTAGCACAGTGATTCCAAAACATTAAGCGAGTCACAAGCAAACACGACTGGTGTATGCAGACCAACTGATTCACAGTCACCATGGCTACATGGTTATGACAACCATAGTTCACCCAGTAAAACACACACACAAACACTGTTTTGCTAAAGCTTCCACCACCCATAATGTATATTTAGACAAACAGCAAACAAAATAGAGGCTTGAGATGTTAATCTTCCTCCCCCGCTGTGAATGCTGCACGCTTTAAAACCAACCACCAATGCAGCCTGCCTCCAGATCATTTACATGCTACGTTAGTGAGACATTTTTAGAACCTGCATGGACCCTGCCTGTCCCAAAGCAAATGGAGTGTGTAGACGTTTGTTGTTGTATAGAGAGGTGCCTGAAGTAAGAAATGTAATGGAGGTGAGCCAATAAGAAAATTAAATCCCCTCTTTTATGCTTTGCTTGTGAATATGAAGGCTAGATGAATATGAAAGAATAAATTAAATGCAGGAATAAGTCGTTTTGATGATCGAATATACAATTATGTTGTGGGGCAGGTGTTCCTGGATAGAAATGGCAAAAAATGACTAGAAATTAACTGGTGTTAAAGGGGTTTGCTTGAGGCGTGGTGACAAAATAGTCCCTTTTTAACAGCAAAGGAAGAGGGCAGCAGCATAGAACAGCAGGAGGAAAGGCGGTCTCTAATGGAAGGCATTTGGAAAGCTATCGAACGGCACATAATTACTTGATGTAAATGGAACAAAACGCTGCACCCTCATTTTTAATGGAGCCTGACTCCAAAAGAGACGGCTTGAAAACACAGCGCGTGCACTTCAAAACAAAAGCACAGGCTAGAGAGACTATTCAGGGCTTGAGCGTTAATCCTGTTCGGGTTACACAACAGTGTGGTTGGCCACGTAAGTGTAACATGTGTCCCCGGTTTTAATACATGGGTTCAAGGCGCCACTGGCAGGCTATAGTCAAAGTGCTTTGGTCCTGTTGCTAGGAGCTGATTGGACTGCCGGAGGGGAAGCAGCTGTTCCCCCGCGGCTCCAAGCCAAGTGTGACACCCCCGCCAAACATAGCACAACCTGCCCAGTAGGGGGCACTGATAATTGGACAGACAGCTTGCTCCCTTGCGCCTATCATTTGGCCTCTCTTTTGTCCCTGGCTACAGTTAATTGAAGTTGCTCAGAGACATCAAAGAGCGCATGTGTGAACCTGCCGTGAGTGCTGAGTGTGTGTGCGCGTGCGCGCGTCCCCCAATTAGCGGTAGCGTTTTATAATAGCGCCTCTTCGAAAGGCCATTTGAGCTCCCTCGTCCTAGGTTGGGGCGGGGTTACGGGAGGGGGCTAGAGGCCACAGCTAGCCCTGCCCGCAGAGAACACCCTCAGAGGACCCGTGCTAGATTTAAAACGGCTATCAAAACAAAAATAAAACAGAGAAATCACAATACGCAGGCCCGCAGAAGGGATCTGACAGGGAAAGAAACACAAGCAGGCATACGCAGTCACGACTGCTTCCACAAACTTCACCAAGTTCACTGTGGAGGAGGAGGAGGAATAAGAGAGATGTGGAGAGAAGGGGAGTGAAGGAGCGGAGGGATAGGAGGACTTAAAAGGAGGAGAGGAGGAGAAATAGACGGGGAGATTAGATCTTCTGCAGCGAAGGAGTGGAGAAGGCGGGAAGGGAGTGATGAGAAGTGAACGAGGGAGCAGAGAGGAGGCTGGAGGAGAGCAGAGGAGGCTCAGGGGAGGAGAGACTTGGCAGGCCTTCACACTCCCACTCAGTTTGGCAGCAGTCGCGCAATCCGTTTGCTCACAGCAGTACATGGGCATATTAAGCATTGTTCCAGGAGATAATACCTGTGTGTGTGTGTGTGTGTGTGTGTGAGCGGGAAGCAAGTTGGGATATGGTGACGGATAAACAGTGTGCAGTCAAAAACATTCACATGTATATGAGCAGGCGTTATAATTGGCATTTCTGTCACGTCCGCTTGTAAACCAGTTACAGCGGGGATAACATTTAGTGCCACGCAGGACAAATCTCCAACACCTTGCCAACACCTTGTCGCGGACTTTAAGGCTCAGTGACATCGAAAAATGTGCTTTCCGCAGCACGCTAACATATAAGCCACTAACGCACTGCTGTTATTCACAGACAAGCAATGCTAACTGACAGTGCTGTTAGCTTAGGATGACCATAGCACATGATGCTACACAAAAATACATCCACAAAACAGCACACAAAGTAGCATGTCAATTTGTTAGCACCACTACGCCGCTAATGAGGCGAGCACATGGACGCTAGCAACTTGATGTTAGCACATTGATGCTAGCGCTAATAACAATATGTTCTTCAGCCGGTCTGAACTGTGGCTTATTGTGTCCGGAGACGGCCCATTGTTCACTCATTAATTATCCCTGCGTCGTAAACACCAGGGTAGTACTTCGGGTGCAGGCTAATAAATTGTAGCAAGATCCCGCTAGAAAGAGGGCATGAGCTGAGGTGAAGCATTGCATTGTGGTAGCCCGTGTTTTAATTACAATGTAGTGTACCCTCATTTTCAACAGAACATATTCTGTTGCATTGTCTATTTGCAAGGGGCATATTATACAGCGTTTTTACAAAAACGCGTATATTCACCATGAATTATGAAGTCAATATACAGTAGGCTAGTTTATCACACAGTGTGTCAAATTGGGAGCGGCTTTTAACTACTTAGAAAAAGGAATGCGGCTTCTAAACTGCGTTCGTGGTGTTCAAACCAAACAGGTGAGAAGAGCAGCCAGAGAAACAGGGAGCATGTCGCCTTCATCAAGTGCCATATGCCTGCTTGTCTGGCAATTACATCTGATGGGATCACCGCCGACGCACGCGGGCACCCACACACACACACACACACACAAGAATCAAAAGGTAATGACAACTGCAGCAGGAACGTATCGATCAGTATGCAGAGGAGCGGTGCAAATCTTAACGACGAGCCAGCCTGAACGCACGTGCACGCACGTGCACACACGCTATAAGAGGGATTCAGTTGGCAAGGAAAGCATTTTGGGACTGCAGAGCTAGGGGCAACATATCATCCCTTTGGCCACACACGCACATACAGGTAGGTACGTCTGAAGGCAGAGGCCAGGTGAGAGAACACACACACACGCGCACGCACACACACACAGAGGTGGGAGAAAACGCGAAAGAAAAGGTACAAGTGAAGAGCTGTTCGCGTCAAGTTGGAAAATCTGTATGGCTACGTGTTATCTGCCTACGTGCACGCACACACACACACACACACACACACACAGATGGAGGGGCAGGCGAAGGTACAGAAGATTGGCCCTTTTCACCATGACAGCTGTCGTGTGTGTGTGTGTGTGTGTGTGTGTGTGTGTGTGTGTGTTGAAGGGGAAGGGAAAAGGGGGGGTCTGCTAGCCAGCCCATCCTGCCCATTTCTAGCAACTGCTGTGTTGTCAAGGGAACCATCAGCGCCACTGAGAGGCTGATCACCACTGAGCTAGTGTGTACACTCGCCCACACACACACACACACAAATTAAACAGCGCTGCTGGTTGCATGAGCAATCATGGCAGTGACCACTGGGTAGCTGTGTGCCACTCTGAGTCGTCAGTCAGGGATGTGAGCCCGCCACACACCCACCCACACAGAAGAACAAAAGAGTGAAGGTGCGTTTCATGTCACCTGACGAGAGAGGTCGAGCGACAGGGAGAGGAAACCGCCGCTTTGTGTGCGCGCGTGTGTGTGCGTGTGTGTTTGCGCTGACGTGCGCCGCCCCGTCAATGGGATGGGATCAAGTGTCCGGGGGGGGGGGCTGAGGCGGGGGGAGCGCGTGGGCGCTAAGCCGTATCCTCGGCAACGCCGAGCAGCTCTCTCAGCCCACGCTCTTACTCGTCAAGATTCCAATAAGGCTCTGGAAGAACATTCTAGTGGCGGTGACATCGATACGCCGCAGATGCACTCTGACGGGGTTCATGTACCTCGAAGGGGGGGAGAGAGAGAGACAATAATTCCTTTAGTCAATGAAAAGCTATTACTTCACGTTACGCCCCCTGTTGACAAAAGTCTGAAGAAGCATTTAACATTTTTATTTTTTTGGTCTGGATGGTGGGGGGGGGGGGGAATAAATAAATAATTAACTAATTGAACACGATGTGCACGTGTGTGCGTGCGCGCGTGTTTGTGTGTCTCAACAGTAGCCGAGTCGATCCCAGTCACTTAGCAACAAGTTGCACAGACCAGCACTGTGGTAATCACCAGGCAGGGAGAGGGGAAACAACGCCCAAATAAGGCAAGTCGGCGACGTGACCTCGACTCGCGCGGCAACTGCATCTGGGATTTGACACAAACGCAGCGTTACAGCAGCGAAAACAAAAAGGACTGGAAGATTGTCTCCGTGTTCTGTGCTAGAACTCTTTGTGGAACACCTGTAGTGGGCCTCAGGCCTAATAATAACGGAGCAGTGTGTGCCTTTGCCATGTCTTTGACGGCCCGTGTCGGACGCATGTTCCCTTTGCTCCACCCTGTCCGTTTTACACATGTCCAGCCCACAAGCAGACCGTCTAGAGGGCCGTGGTGGAGAGACACAAGATGAAAGGGGAAGGGGGGGGTATGTGCACGAGAGCGTTATAGTATTGGACGCTATGAAGTGCAAGGCTGCTGCCATGCCCTTGAAGTGGAGGACAGAGGGAAACTCAGCCCTGTGTGTGTGCGTGCGTGCGTGCATGTGCGCGCACATTTTAAAGGGCTTTGCTTATCAGAATGGACAGTGAAGTCCTCTCTCTGACTTGCTCTCACACACACACACACACACACACACGAGCGCTCGCACACAGCCATCTCTGTTCTCTCTCTCATCTCTCTTCCTGGGCTCGTCGCTGAGACGGTGTGAATGTGTTTATGCGGGTCGTGCTGTGGAGACCGGGGCCATAACTCGTAGCCTTTAAAAGAGGAGAGTGCGACCCAGGCATTGGCAGACGGACAGAGAGACAGACAAACACACACACACGGTACTCAAAAGTACCTATTTTCCTACATAATGGCGTGTGGGTACGCTTTTGTAGCCTTGCCAGATCAGGACGGTCTCGCGAGGCTACAGTTTCGTTGCTTTATGCTTCGGTCCCATCCCGCCGCGACAATCAGTCTGGAAGGCCTAGAAATCACTGCGGGCAACTGCACTTTCCAATCAAACTGTAAAGCTATTACCTAACTCACGATAATCTTGTTTTTAAATTTTACATCTAGTTGGGCATATACATGGCTTATCTAGTGACTTAAAATAAGTGCACATTTGCTTAAATTAAGAAATTGTATCAAGTGAATTTCACTTTCTGTACTGGCAGCCAAATGATCTTGTTTTAAGCATAATCAAGCTAATCCATTGGAAAAAAACAAAAAAAAATTGATAGGACATTTTTGCCTGGTTTAGGTGTGCCGACAGCGAAAACGACCAGATGGTTCATCCAATCAACTGCCAAGTACTTTTTGAAAGTGCCTGCCCTTTTCAAACAGTTTCGATGTATGGCTCCCCAGATGGACATGTGACTAGCAATCCATCTGTCATGTCAGGTTACTGCTTTTGTGCATTATAGTGTCAATGGTTTATATTGGTAGAAATTAAGCCAATACATTTGGAAATGCACGAGACTGGGAACGGCAACTACACAAAGTGAAAAAGGCCGTCAAGTTATCCACTAACATACACACACACACAGAGCATTTGTATTTGAGAAGGAAACAAGACAAAGACCAGGGAAAGAGTAACATCCACACAGAAACAAACAGTCACTCAAGAGCCAAACAACAACAGAAAGCAAGCGAGAGAGCGAGAGAGAGAGAGAGAGATGGTCAAAGATTGTGAGACACAGCACTTGTGTAATCCCCGCAACCCCCCCCACCCCACCCCCCCACCCCCCCCCCCCCCCTTGCCAAAATAATTCAGCTGTGATCGGAAATCAATATGAGAGCAAGGAGACTGTGGAGAAATCCAATCCTGTCCTGGGGCCGTAAGAAGCCAAATAAGACGTTTAAAAAGAGGTTCAAATGCATGAAGGATACATTCTGTGTCTGTGTGTGTTGCATGCTAAACAGATCA
Source organism: Forbesichthys papilliferus (assembly GCA_025399855.1). Lineage (NCBI taxonomy): Eukaryota > Metazoa > Chordata > Actinopteri > Percopsiformes > Amblyopsidae > Forbesichthys > Forbesichthys papilliferus. The sequence continues at coordinate 19,730 of JAODOY010013786.1, read as the reverse complement.
ATTTCATTTACACTGGCTCAAGATGTGCACAGCGATAAGCATTCTTGAGCAGACTCACAGATAATAGTTCACTTATTTTAATTAGCCTAGATGTTACGTAAATCATTGCTATGCACAGTAAATATATTAACAGGCACACACAATACAATGAATTAAGCACTGCATTATCAACAGTAACAGTATAGGGCCTGACCTTGTTGTACTATTAGCCCAATGAGAATGCTGTTATAGACCAAATCTGATTCTCAACCATGTGGTCCTGTAGGTATTTGTACTTTACTCAAGTATGTATTTTTCTGACAACTTTTCACTTTTACTGCTTACATTTTAACACAAATATCTGTACTTTCTACTCATTACATTTTCAAAACAAGCTAGTTACTTAATGTTAATGTGTTTTGGAAACGAGGAATTGTTTATTTATTTTGCATTATTGAGCGCCTTCCCAATATCACTAAGACTCATTTCAAACCTAAAGAGAAGAGAAGAAATATTATCCCTGGTAGGAGGCCTTGGCACATATTACGTAATAAGATGAAACATACATCTTTCAGTAGCCTATGCTACTTTAATTCATTCTGATTTACCAGAATAGGCTATTAAGAGATATAAAAATAAGGGGGGAATCTGGTGACTAGCCTACACAATATACAGATTTATTGTAGTAGCAACTCTTCTGCATTTAACCACAGGTTATTATCTACATCGAATGTCATCCTGGGAAATACACTTAAAATACACTTTGGCATGCCTGATCCATGCCTGGCAACATGATACAATGAGAAGCAGATGTGGTGGGTTTAATTGTTCTAAATAGTATAACATGCATACATACATACATTTTAGATTTGAAAAATACATATATATGCAATTGAAAAATGTCAGGATATATTATAACATTTAGATTATATTTTATTATATTATTAAAACATTAATGTCCTCTTAAGGTTCAGTTAGCTTATGCCCAGAAACAGCCAGTACAATTTATATATAATGTCGTTCGTAATTTCATACTTTATACTTTTCAGTACATTTCAGAGCCTGTCGTTTTTTACTTTTACTTGAGTACAGATGGTGAATCAATACTTTAAAGTTTACAAGTATCTGTACTTCTACTTAAGTAATGACTTTGTGTACATTTGACACCTCTGTTGATTCGACACGAGATGACTGAGATCGTCATATAGACAGAGGTAAGACCGTGTGTGTGTGTGTGGGTGCGTCTGTCGTTGCTGTACAATTAGAGCTAAAATGACTGTCGATTGCTCGCATTAGTCATATTAATGAGTGTTCTAGATGTTTCACACCGCCATTATGCCAGTATTATACAATTAGGAACTGCGGAGACTAAATAGGAATATATACTGTATACTTCATGTAATTAAATCACACAGATTGTGATTAATCTGTGGGAGTGTGAGTGCATGTACAAACACCGTAGAGATGGTAGAAGTAGAAGAAATTATTTTATACTTTATATATTTTATATGGCTGGGCGATATGGACCAAAAATAATATCCCGATATATTTTGGCTGAATACCGATACATGATATATATATATTTTTTTATTGAACATACAACATTGAATTATTCAGATATTACAGATTTCCATCTGGGGAGCTGTACCTTGAAACAGTTTGTGAATGGCTGTACTTTCAAAGAAATATTTGGCAGTTGATTGTATGAACCATCTGGTTGTTTTCGCTGTCGGCACCATAGTCAGCACAGCTAACCCACGCCCATATAGCTATTAACACAACGCTGATTGATAAACATATATATGCAAAAATGCAAATGGTTTCCGAGGCTTTTCAGACTACAACTACAGCAACACGGCAAAGTTAGTTCACTACATTTAAGATATTGTTTTCCTACATTTTATTGTACCAAAATTCAAAAGTGTAAGTCAAACAAATAAACAGGGCAAAACTGTTCAGTTCAACTGTTTATTAAACAATAAGATATATTCTCTGCTCTCACTGTTCTTTCTATCACGTAAACTCAGTCGTGTCTTTATTCCCCCTCAATCCCCTGCATCTAAGTCTCAGGCATCAGCCCAGTGATTGGTAGGCCTACGCTACGGCATCACCGTCATACGGAAGTGCTTCTGTCGGCTTCACATGTAGCCTAGGTCCGTCAGTCAGTCAGAGAGGAGCAGGTAAGGCTGGTGCAGTGGATGGGAGACCACCACAGAATGAATGAGGCCAAATGCACTGACAACGCGTGTAGGTGGATGAACACACACAAACTACACCCCCTCGCCCAGAATCCATCCAGCCCCACCTCCTCCGGTCTATATATTCCCCTGTCTCATTTCCCATCTAATCTCTCTCCCTCTTCCTCTCTTTCCCCATCACCCTTATTTATTCTGACTTTCAGTCTCTTAGGGATACATTACACCCATCACCATCTCTCTCTCACACACACACACACGATGGGAAACTTGCCTTATCTCAGCAGACATAACCCATTATTATTTTCTCAATGTGGCTGAAAATCAATCGTGAGACGGCAAAAGTAAGTTTAACAGACAATTACAATTTATCCATTTAGAGGACATTTATAAGCAACCGAGCCAACACGTGGCAACAGTGTCGTGAGGGATAGAACCAGCCAGGTCACGACTCATCTGCCATGTTTAAGACGACATGAATATGGTGCGTATGGTACCATGGGTATGTAGAAACTATCCCGGTTCATTCAAAAATGAAACCGAGCGATGTCAAACTGTTCACTTATTCCACGCATTTCATGGTAATAAAACGTACTGGCTCTTTGGATTAAAAAAGGTCATCTGCACCATGCATGTCATGAATGCAAAGCCAGCAGGATTCAATAGTATTTCAATAAAAAAGGTAGCTTGGTACCTTGGTCATTTTAGAAGATGAAACTACAGCAACTGCAGGTGTACCGGTGCCTAAATCTGAGGAGGCTGAATTCAGTCCCACTAAAGTCAATTGTTAAAGTGTTCCCTTCCTAGCTGAGCGTCACAAAGCAATACACACTAACATTTTAATGAATAAATAAACAAAATCAATAAATGAATGAATACAATTGTCAGTCTGTCAGTGTGGTGGGTCGAGGGGTTGAAGTTGCCATCCCTAAGAAAGACTGTAGACACTGAGTGTAGGCTTCTCCCCATTTCCAATCAATCTATTTTTAAAATGTAGAGAGAGAGAGAGAGAGAGAGAGAGAGAGAGAGAGAGAGAGAGAGAGAGAGAGAGAGAGAGAGAGAGAGAGAGAGAATAAAAAAGGGCACCAGGTTGATGAAGGATGCCAGTAGTGGAAATGTCTCAAAAAGTGAAAACAGGAATACAGACAGGCCAAGGCAGAACAGAAAGACATATTTATAAATAGAGAAGACAGGAATCGGGGCTCCTCCGAACGCTGCACGCCGCATTCATTATGCGCGTCTGCATGAGGAGAAATTAAGACATGACGGTGTGTCAGTTTATGCGGTGACGGGTGAAGGGGTTGGTTTAGGAAGGCATGGGGGCTGTACAGTAGCTCAGCGCGTCACAGAGATTAACACCGGACACCAGCAAAGGAGGCAAAGCAGGCAGTGAGACACAGCAAGTGAGAGAAAGAGAGTGAAATGCAATTCTAAGTAGTTGGGGGGGAGAGAGAACAGCTAATTACAGAGTACAGGAATACGAACGTCGGCAGAAGACAGACGAGCGACATTAATCAAACGTGTCATCAGATTGCACAGTGCGTTGATAACTCAAAATGGCTGACAACCCGGGAAGGGGGGCGCAATGTGGCACGCCGGAAGAAGTGCGGGCAAAAGAAAGATTCTGGCAAAACAAAAAAGTAAAAATCAAGTTGTATTCACCCAGGGATATCTAATGAGACCTTTCGGAAGCACACGCTGCAATCACACGCCATTCAGAGGTAAAAAAAAACAACCGCGGGATCGTGTCTTGACGGCATATCGGGGCAACAAATCCGGTCGGAAAAGCCCCACAATGCACCACGGCTGAGATACTACCACTAGAAAACTTTTCCCCAGCTCGGAGCTGAAACATCTCCCCTTTTGGAATGACGCCACTTCCGCTCACGTCCTCAGTTCTATCAAAGTCACTTTTCAACCCTGCAACACCCCATTGCTAGCCTGTGACGGAACCGCAATGTGTCACCATTAGCTATGTTCTTTTCCAGTTGGATGAATGCGCGTGCGCGTGGGTGAGAGCTGTCAATTTGTTCCCAGTGGCCTGTGTTTTACAGCATGAGCCCTTGCTGTAACAATGACATGGAATTAGGACACACACACACACACACACACACACCGATTTGTTGAAGTGACAGGGCACAGTATCTACAGTACACTTGTGTGCATCTCTGTGTGCACATACATTGCATACGTTTCAGTGTTTCAAGTGAACCTACAGTTAAATGCTGCCAGTCAACTTCAGCACAGGACCCAGGACTCATTATGAGGCTCTTTTGTGCTGGCTTACACCCACATAACAGGGAAGAGGGGGGGGGGGGAGATTGCTGACACAGACAGTGGCCCCATCTCTTGCAGTTACTGTTACACACACACAGCAACTGTGCGTGCGTAAGGTATATTAGGTGCATTAGGAAGATGCTTAATATAATTTGTGTGCAGCAGAAGAACAGTGGAAGAGTGGATTGCATGTGTGTGAGCGTGTGTGTGCGCGCATGTGAGAGACCGTTGCCTCACTAAACAATGATTGTGTTGGTAATCAACGCTCGTACCTGCCACGGTGCATCTGTGTCGAACGCATCAAACGCAAATGTGTTCTTGCCTGTCAGTCAAAGCCTCATGTCTCCAGCATCAATTATTTCACAGCGAGTGTTGCGTCTGTACATCTTGTACCACCGCCTCTCGAAGCACAAGCCTGCACATACACTTCAGGTGCGTGTGTGTCTGTGTGTGTGTGTGTGTGTGTGTGTGTGTGTGTGTGTGTGTGTGTGTGTGTGTGTGTGTGTCCGCCTACATCAGCGGGTCAAAGTCACATTTCCAAAACAATTAAACATCAGATCAAGGCAGAAGTAGCAAGCCAGCACACAAACAAACTAATAATGCAAACTGTTAAACAAAGATAGGAACCCATAGGGTGAAAGAGAGGGGGTGAGGGCTGGATAAGTGGTTAGGGGATTATAGCTGGTTCCCATGATGACGTTGGTCCGTTCACAGCCTCCAATAAAAAAAGCTATCGGCGTGTGAATGAACGAGCATGCGGTGGACGATGCCTTTCTAAAGCCACGGCACATTGGCCTGCTATCAGGTGAGCTTCCAATAAAATGGCTGAGGAGAATTACTATAAAATACGGAGGGAAACACGCCCCACCCCCCCAGACAGAACAGAACTGACAGAACACACAACGCTCAGTATGATGTCAGTGTTTGTGCACTGTCCCTTATGAATATTAACAATAAAAATAGCAAACACGGTAATTTTCCTTACATGGCTTCCTTTAGTACAACTGATAAAATATGCCTTTTTTTCCTTCTTGTGAGAATATGATAATATTGCTGATTCACAGCAATCAGCATTCAGGCATTGCAATAAAATAAAGCTCATTTGGCTGTGACAAACTAAATAAATTAGCAATGCATCAGTACATCAAGTCAAGCGCGTCTTTACTGACAATGTCGGTCTCACCAACAACCCTGTGGCTGGAACACTGAATACGGCCAGAGGTTAATGTGGTCCAACCGAAGGATTTCACAGGTGAAGACTAGAGGCCTCATTGTTAACGGTGAAAAGACACACTAGCTAAAGGTAATGTTTTTTGCTGTGGTACAAGATAAGGTCTTCATTCTTTCCTCAACTGCCAGAATTTAACAGTAACTAATGTCAAACTCGTGTTCAAAGTAAACTAGTCATTATTCCATGACAGCAAGCCTGCAATTCTGTTGCCAGAATAGCAGTGCATGTTGAGTTATCGACACAGGACCCGGCCACAGTGGGAAGAAGCCCGGAAGGCAAAATGGCCTACGGCTTACCTCTCTCTGTAGCACCAGCTCTTTGGTGAACAGCATGGCCTCGTCACTGAAGGGCTCAGCCACCTGCATCCCGCCAGGGATGTTTCTGGAACTGCGTGGACACTCGATACCTAGACCAACACAAAGTGGGGGTCATAGTTTAGTACAAAAGCCTTTTGGAAAAAACATTAATAAAAAAAATTGAAGCTTGCTTGGTTTATTTCACAAGGTATGATTGGCTGTGCTGGGAAACAGACTTATTGCATTGCCCCAACTCTAGAATCATTGGTGGTTATAGGTCAAAATGTTGAGCTAGACAATTACATGGAAGCAAGGCCACAGATAAGCCAACAATGATAGCGGTTAAGCTAATTGATCACCGGTCAACCCGGAGTGCATAAAGCTTTGTGTCTGCAGAACTGGTTTTCCATCCGAAAAGCTGGCGGGAACCCCTGGTATTGACCTTGGCACATTTTCAGGGCCTCTCTCGTTGAAATTGCTTAGGGGGTGGATTACTTGACATCAGGAGGTAGAGTACAAAGGCACTGCAATTCCTTTTTATCTCTACATTCTCAAAAACAAAAGACTCAGAGCATTTGTGTGAGTTAGGGTGGGATAAAAATGTGTGTGCACACGAAGAAGAAAGTATATATTTAAAGGGAGGCACGATTCAATGCATACTCCGTAGCATTAGAGACACCTTCACTCACTAACTGCACTCACGTACGCACTCGTATGCAGAGAACAGGACCTATTGCAGTGCTCTTGGCAAGGCTCTTTGATGGCCCAGGTGCAGCCTTCTCAATGGAGAAGAAACCCCCAGCTTTCATCAAGAAGCCAACCCTGTTTCTATCCTAGTTAGAGCTAAGTGCATGCATCTAAATGGAAGTGTATGGGCAGGTTTTACAGCTATACAGAGTTATACTCAATGGCAGGGCTCCCCAACCCTGGTCCTAGAGGGCCACTGCTCTGCATGTCTTAAAATTTAAATTACTATCTTGTTATAACGACCCATTCATTATAATCAGGTGTGTTGGAGCAGGGAGACATCTAAAACATGCAGGGCACACACACACACACCAAAGACCTGTATAATTGTTGAATGTATAGGGAATATATCTGGATTCACATACGAGGTCGTGCAGTGGGGCAACTTGGCCTTGAAACATACATGCACACAGGTTTGTATTGATTGATGCCGAGTCAGCGCATGCTCTACGTAGGTAGGAGGTGCAGCCTTCAACAATGTGCTAACAAAATGACGACAGTCCGCCGCAGGACGCTCGGCGTTGTTGTCATTCTGCCACTCGTGCTCTTTCCCCTCCTCAGCCGCTAGACTCCATCTTCAGCGGTGGTTGTTTCCACTTCACTGTCAACAGAGCTCAAGGCGCTCTCTGTTGATGACAGCGCGAGATATGTCTGAAGTCTTTAGCTCCTTTGTTTAGGGCTCTCGAGGGGACGAGCGTAATTATACAGTACATCATGAAGCTAGGAAGCTTTTTAAAGGTATATCACATGTGCATGTTTATGTTGTATGTAAACGGAAGGATGGTATTAGATGAGAACACCTTAAAAGGTATTCTCAGCTGTTGCAGACTAAATGTAAGCAAATACATTTTTCGTCAAATTCACCAAACATATTTATGCATATCGCTAGTTTACTGCTCTCTGTGCATGCTGAAAAAATGATCCAATACGTCTAAACAGCCCTGGCTCCGTAAATAGGAACCTAATCAAAGTGGCGCACACCGCTCACGTCAACAAAGCCGTAGTAATGCGCTACAGCGGAGGAGGGATATTGTTTTGATTCTAGCTCGCAGTCAGCAGGCGTTTTGGAGAATGACTGACCCTGCCTTGAAAGTATAGATGTGTCTGTGCCTAAGGTCCTCCAATAACATGAACATCTTTCCCCAAATGAGAGCGACACCGCATCTACAGCACAACTCACTGCTACTACGGTACTAAATTAGCTGCTAATGGCTAATAAATACTGCATTGACCAATATTAGCATTTAAATAGCCTGGTGTGTCCTGAGCAGAGCAGAAAACCAGGAATCCATTTAAATCTAAGCCTTTTTATGACTTCTCTAGTGCACACTGTAAGGAAACTAAATGGTGACAAGCAACACACAACAGGACCAGCGACATGCACAGAACAGTGCTGTGTGTGAGGCAGGGAAGCTGTAAAAAAAAAATGTGAATAAAGCTGGCCCCACACTACAGGATAGTAAAATCACAACAGATTTTCAAAAACGTTGGGCACCACAGACACGACGACCGATTTGACCGATGTGTTATATTTATATCCTACATAACCATACACTAGACGATTCAGTCAAGTTGCAGGACCACACGATTTCACAGTGGAGGTTCCAGGGACAGGGGTTGTCACAGAAACTTGCGTGCCAAAACCAACAGAGAGGTGGACTGTCAATCATGCAGTCAATACACAGATCCCCATTGCCGTAGTAGCACTTGAGTGTGCTACAGATCTTGCACACAGAAACAACACTCTGGATGAAGTCAAGTCATGGCTGAGAAAACAGAAAAATCCTGACTTGCTAATTTTGCAGCGCGATCTTGAAGGTAGGATACAGCCAGGGAAGCTCCGTACCCTACATGGTTGCTAGTATTTATGGAGACGTTGTTGTGACTCCTTGTCAGCTCACGTCTCATTGGGTAGATAGATTGCGAGATAATCCTGTTGTTCCTATCACTGTACCCCTTCACACTACAGGATTTCAAGTCGTAAATATCAAACAGGTTTGATAAATATTCAAAAGTCCTGTAGTGTGGGGCCAGCTTTAGTCTAATACAAAGTGTGCCAATAATAATAATAAATACAAATATTTGAAGACTAAACATAAGACTCATCACCTATAGTGATTAGAATGTGCATCGTTTCAACAGAAGTGGATTCATCTTCAGATAACAGCTCTAAATGCCGTATTCAAGACTAACAACATTCAATCAACCATTTATGGTGGTATATTAAACACGCCTCATCTGCTCGGCCTTCTCACACAGACACACACACAGAGAGAAGATGTACCTACCCTGGGGAGGGAAGGGAAGGAGGATGGATGGATGGAGGAGGCGGGGAAAGGAGTACTACCGGAGGAAAACACAAATGGCCAAATGGTCTGAGAGTATTTATAGAAGTAGAACAGGCCAGGGTTTCCATGTGGGATACTGGCTGTGAGAGGAGCCAAGGAGAGATGAGGGACACCGAGGAAGGCGACTGCAGCCCACCGGACCGAGCGCTACGCTGAGGAAACCGCCAGAGAGTAGAAGACGACGCCAGTGAGCTCAAGGAGGGGGGAGGCGGCCATAACTGTCGAGGTCGCCCGCGTGGCAATAGAGCTGAAACGCTTCAGGAAGGGTTTTATCCCAATAAGCATGTGCATGTATACGCGTGGCTTGCTTCTCCGACATGTAAACAGAGTTTTGGCTATGCTGGCACCAACCGCGAGGGAAATAACGGAAGACGAATGGAGAAGCATGCCGTTAACTGTGTAAGGCATGGAAGAGCACAGCCCGCTTACATACAACACAATGAGATAAACATCTGGCTCAAATTAGGAGGCATCCGTCTTGTCTGATCTCAAGCACTAATGCATGGATCGCAGGATCGAATGTGCGGAGGGCGCCCTTCCGCGGGGCGTTGTCGAGGAACACAAAGGCCGGCGGGGGAAAGGCATTATTCTTCACCCAGCCTGAATCGCACATCGAGGCGGTGCCGCCACAACGGTGCATCTTGGTACTCCATCTTGGCTTTAAAAGGCCTCATTAACGGAGTGCGTGCTGGGGGCCCCGTAGGCACGACCGAAGCGGCGTTAATTAGGAATGTTCGACGGCGCGAACGAACGCACGAGACAACGAGCAGAAGCCCAGTGCCACCCGCGGGGCAGGCAAACTCTTTTTCCTCCTATAGGGGGAGCTGTGTGTGTTGGGGGGGAAGGGGGGGGGGGGTATCTATGGACAATGGAAAGACAAAGCAAACGATTGCGCTCTACTGCTGCATGGCGCACTGCTTGACAAATAGACCGTAGTCAAGCTAAAAGAGCCACAGCCATTGTTAAAATGCTGCTTGGCAGGCCAACTGCTTGTGTTGTATATGTGTCAGACTTGCAGAGCGTAGAATAGCAGGAATGTAGAGCTGGTAGGAATAATACTATAGCCTTAGCCAGCACATATGTAGATGCCGCTCATTAATCTATTGTGTAGGAGGTGACCTATCTACTTCTAATGCATATCGCATGCCAACTAAAAAGGCATGTAGGAATGTGGTTATGAATTAATATCCGGTGAGCATTATTTATCTAGAAATGTATAACTTTTTAATTGAATGTGTATTCGTTTGACCCAACATGCTGGTGAGAATTCGATTAAACTGACCCCTTCATCTCCACAAAATGAGCCAAGTTAATGAGCTCTGTCCTGGAGGCTGAATGTGAGAAATGTGCATATGCTGGAAACCTGAGTCAGAAACCTGCCTTTAACAAACTTAGTGACATGGTATCCTCTAATAAAGAATTTGTATTTTCCATTACCATGTGTACAGCCTTACTTTGTTCTCTGGTATACCAGAAGTCCCATAATTGTGCTCCTCCTAATGATGTAGCTAACGATTTAGCAATGCTACAAATGTTCTGAACTAATTACAATGTTAGAAGCTAATTTCTATTGTGCAAATCGGATAAATAAAAGCAGGCATGACTGCAATTTATTCAAAATAAATATTTTCCAATTATGTGTGTGTCTAATCTACAGTCATTCTCCTTCCTGTATAAGGCGTATCAGAATAATTAAATTACACCGCTAATGTCCATCAGCCGTTAGCAGCCGCCCCCCCCAAAAATAGAACCACTTGCTATCCATTCTCTCACTCACTCTCCCATAGTGACAATTTGCTAACCAAAGTAGCAGTCGTACAGAGTGAGGAATCGAGATATTCAGGGAGGAGAAGCTGATGGGAACTGTGTGTGTCTACAGCTCTCTAATGTAAAGGCTCATTACCCCTGAAGAGGCTTGGTCTAAGCTGTGGCCATTTCTCCTGAAAGAACACTGGCACCTGAGGGGTTTAATCTTTAATCCACAATAGACCGGCTCATCAACGCTCGCCGGCTCCCCATCGCTGCATCTCTCACTCTGTGTGTCAGAGCCATCGTCACAATGGGGAGGGTGTCGGTGTGTGTGTGTGTGTGCGCGTTTTGGATGGGGGAGGGAAGGTGTGTGTGTGTGTGTGTGGGGGGGGGGGTAAAACGTAGATCTTTGCAAGGTGCAAGGCGTTGAAGGTGCCGCTATGTGGCTGTGATTACAGTGCATGACCTTGTAGACCGTGTCAAATATCTTTCATTTGTAGAACATGGCTTGTAAAAATGGCTAGTTAATAACTCTGATCAACCTTGGATCATTGTATTATGTAGAACGGCCTCTGCTGAATGTCTATCGAAATGGGGAGAGATGTCATGCTAATGGTACTGCAGATCTACCAATGGTGAACGAGGCCACACTTTGCAGTGGAGCTCTCACATGCACAAAGAAATGTATCCCAAGAGTTTCAAGCTGTGGAGAGAATTGCATTAAGCAGCAAAAGTTGCAGTCACAGACTGGGAGACTATCAAGCAGAACTTACAGTAAAAGTACTGCAGCATATATTACATGAGATTTCTATCAACATTAAAGTTCACAGAAGCAGATGCTTCACACAGACACCAAAATGTTCGTGTCGTTTTATCTGTCTTTCCACATGCTTTCTGAGTAGCTTTGAAAGCATTCATAACCTTACTGAAACTCCTTATTAAAATATATAATTTTTTTTTTACCTTTGATGTACGCATCCTCAGATTGTGATGGGCTTAATACTCCCGTTTCTAACCCTTTTCTACTCATTTAGCAAATTCTTTCCTACTTCAGCTCCATTTCAGATGTGCTATTCCAACTCAACTTCCACTCAGCCTTTTCACCAACTTCCATGACTTCACCACTTAGTAAACTCCCTCCATCCACCTTTGCCTCCTTGGAGAAAGATACACCTCTGGAACAAAGTCAAGTGGACTTGAGGAAGAGTATTCCGGTGAGACTCTATGATAGAGGAGGCTAAAGGTTGACTGGGAAAACGGGAAAGGAGGCTTTTCTCAAACCTGCGGCTCACCCGAGCGGTGGCTTCTCTTTCTGTATACAAGCCTCTGCAAAATCAAGGTGCTGGTGCAACGGGGGAAAAAACAGGCTCTTGACATGATTACATAAATACTGTAAGCCTATGGTACTATGAAAAAAGGCAGCTATTTAAGAACAAACACTAGTAATGCTAAAATGAATATAGTGCTGACTTGGCAAACTGGCATGAAGAAGTGTCCGCTTTGTGTTATCTTCATTTTATTTTTTTTAGACAAGGACTTTGTATCTGTGCTCTCTAACTGTATTGCAATAACGTAATTTTTTAACCCTCCTTCGTTTGTAGAAAAGTAGATTTCTTGCACTAGAATTCTTCTCCGTTCAGCTTCAATAACCTTCCCCAGAAACCAGTCTAATTGGCTGGCAAGTGGATGTTGGGTAGGATCTTTGGAACTATACTGGTACGCAGTCCTGTAGCACCGGAGGGAAATAACTGGCTGTAAATACCACGAGGAACCAGCCTGCACCATGTGGTTACCATAACACAGTACAATCAATCCTTGACTGCATGGAGTCAAGGGTGTCACTTAAGAAGTAGCATAAGTCATATTTGACAACATTTCTTATGCTACATGAATGTTAAAGAGGTTCTATATATTTGTGCCACTTGATGTCATACTAGAGCACCAGCATCTCAGACCAAATAAATATGGACCAACATGCTTGTGCGCCAACTTGGCGGTGAAAACAGAACAAAGCTGAAAACAGAACAGAAGAGCTCGGATTACAACACACACACACACACACCGTAGAAGTGTGACTTGACAAAAGATGTCTAGCTGACTTAATTGTATTGATAAAGACTAACTTATTTATTAGCATGCATCTTTCCAGTCAATCACCACTATGGCTGAAGGCTCCGCTTGCCCATTGTGTCCCCCACACACATTTTTTTTAAATCAAATTTGTTGAAATACTGGTTTCAAAAATCTCCGCCACGCACTTTACCACTCAAAACAAAAATATGGCGATAATAGCGCATACCATGCTTTTTAAGCAACCTAAATCACTGCATGGACAATTATTTCATCGTGAAAGCCCTGTATCATGTACTGCTTAGGACACAATAAGTCCGATGTATATTTAGATAAAAAAAATAGTTGTGTGTTGCTATATTAGGTCTAATGTAATGTTTAACATATTGTATATAGACGCCTAAATATAAAAAGAGGTGTTGCAGTAATCAATATATAATTTGCTGCCGTACATACCTGCAGGGCATTAAGAGAAAATTAACATAAACCTGCGTTCGTAAACCCTATTCAGTTACCATAATTTCACCTGAAATCTATTTAAAAGCGTCCAGTCAGAAACATCTAACATTATTGATTTTATGATATGACATATACACACAATGAATTCCGATGAGCATGCTGACAAGCCTATGAAACAATAAAAGCCTGACCAATTATAATCACTTTTATCTAAAGCGGCATACAATCAGTAAATCTGTCAATAGCCCAATAGGTCAGACCAGTCAATGTAAGCAAACAACATTCTGTTGACAGAAAGACAAACATGTAATTAGGGCTAACTTACTCACAGATGCACAGATATTCAGTCAAGACAGGTAAGAAGAAAAAACACATTTTGAAATCAGCTCACAACAGCATTTTATGTAGACAGTGTATGCGCTCACACAAAGGTATTCCCTTGCTTGTGGGTTCATGTGCATATCTCATCTCTCTGAAGAGGTCATCATACCTCGAGCACCATTGCTGATACGTAAGCGGGTCTTGCTAGCACTATTACATTACCCCTATCTGAGCCGCAGTTTTTGCCAATCTGATCTCAACACAAACCATTACAGTGTGTGTCGACATAAACAGTACTTTTACAAGAAAAACTCTTTAGGTGAAGGGCTTTAGGCATATGTATAGATAGAGATAAGAGGTGTCATTTTAGAACAGGGTCCACAGTGGAGATTGGGTGAATACAAAGCATAGACATAACTGACAAAAGAAATAAAGAAAAGGCAGGAAGATTGGCTGGAGATCGCAGTGAAGCAGTGGAGAGCTCTGGCCATAGCTACGGGGTCGGTTCACATTACAGGAGGGAGTGTAATTGGACTATACAGTACGCAGACCACACTAAGACATCACAAGCACTATACTAAACTGTATACACTCCATGCACACAGAGGAATGTACGTTCTGTATACCCACACCGCTCCAGATGTGCTACTGGTATGGGCATGTATGTGACTGTGTGGTGAAACGGAAAAATAAATACAATTACATATGCATTTATAACAGTAAGTTCTAATTTATATTTGTGTACCAATCCTTTATGCCAAGGAATGCCATAATTAAACTCTATAGGACACCGCATGCGAATTGCTATTGGCTAACAATTCTCAATGCAATAAAAACTAAATGCAAATAAATAATTAGGAACTGATTGACATCTTAGATTTATGAAAGTAGTCTCCTGTCCGTGACTAAATGTGTATTTGTGGCAAATTCTCTTACCCATGAATATTTCGCTCAGGAGGATAATGTCAAACAGCAAACATTATTATTAGAAGGCTGTATGGCTCTGTGCAGATTGATTATTGGCACGGGTCATGTCAAGGCATCTTGCAAAGGGCACTGAACAAAAAGAATGTAATTATGAAAACCAGTGGTGGATTGAGAAGACAATCAGAAGCAAATTACCAAATTAATTAATGTATCCGTTATTCTGCCACGCACAATTAAACGGAATCGCAGTGTTTGTCATAAATAAATTGTGTTTGTCCTACTGACAATTGAGAGGCATTGTGTTTGGTGGGCAATAACTATCACTGAAATTAAGATGGATCAAATGCCGCTTTTTTATTTCATTGAGACAATAGCGGGAAGGGGGTGCGCCGTCTTCTCTGGAAGGGACAAGCGTTCCTTCATGATCTGGGCAAACGTGCAAATCATCTTTGGCTGCTAGAGATAGAGCTCAACGTTTTTACTGGAGGCATAAGCTGTCAAAACAACACCGAGGAGCTAAAATAAAGACGCAGTTTGGTTATCAAGTAAAGCCGTCAATATTTCACTCCCGTGCGTTGCCTGCCCCAAGCTATACCACAGGGAATCCTCATTGTAAAACAAATCCTTAGGACAGACTAGATGTATTTATCTGTACTCTGTATTATCTGTCGATGATGTCAACAGATAGAGCACCGTGGCTGAGACGGACAGATGATAAGTCCTCTGTTTCAGGTAAACAGAGGACTGACTATTGTGAATGGCAGAAGTTTGACGACCGGCTTAGGATTCCGTCTGCACCTCCCTCAAGATTTCACAGTAGTGACCTTCTCTCATACATCTTTCACGCCAAGGAGAGAATACAAAATATGTGGAATATACAGTTTCTAGGGCTTTAGCCACAACTAAAACTATACAGTAAAGTAGTGCTGGGACAATTAGTCTACGTAACAGACGTCGCCGGTTACATGTCGATTTGCTAAAAGTACCGTCGACTTGGCATTATACCTAGAAACTGCGTATACTCTGATCTGAATGAACAGTTAACGGACTATGAGAGGCAGCAATGTAAACATACCCAGTTGCCGCAAACAATGTTAGCACACGATGCCGCGCGTGACATGCATTTTTACTAATGCGTCAACGAAAACAATGCAGTATACTCAGTGAAAGCGCTACACGCGAACACGGCTCCATCGATGCGGCGCAAATTAGCGGAACCGCTTTTGCTTCATGCCCATTGTACACCACATGTGCACAAAGCATGCAGGTCCGTCTGATGTGCCGTGTTCGAGCGCTGTCACTCTCTGCCTTGTTAAAAGCGATGCATGCTATAAACACCTGTCGACGCTTACTTTGCCATCTCACGCATTTATAGACTATTAGCAATATACCTTGATGACCAAACATTTGGCTTCGTTTTTAACCCCGCTGCCCCCTTGCTCTAAAATCTCATCAACCTATTAGTTTTGTCAAACGTTAACTTGTGGGCCATATTACTCGTGAGTTATAAAGGTCTGAATCTACAGTACTGGTATAACCGTCCTAAAACAGCCACAGTCTGAAGGGAAAGAAAGGGAGGGATAATGCATCTGCTTTGGTGGGTGTGTTTGATTAAGAATGCACTAGTTTTAGTTATTCCTGTCCTGGATAAAGCATCTGAGGGAGGACCCTATGGCATTGAATGAGTTCTATATTATTGATAATTTTGTCATCCCAATAATCAAACAAATCCTCGCTAGATGGTTTGATACAGCACAAAAAATATATGTTTAAATGTGTATTTAAACATTTGTAAAATCCCTTGAACAGTAACCTGTAGATTTACCATATTTAGTATGCAATATTCTATTTGTTTGCTGTAATAGCTGAACTGAAATTGTTTTGAGAAACCATTGCTACTCGAAAACGAGCTATTAAAAATGTTTTTAAGCATTTTGTGAAGATACCTCGATCGAATTGATTTAATAGCATCTACACAGCGTTGACCAGCCTAGACTAGTCATGCAGTCACTACACATGCATTCTAGAAATCGCTGTGTATTGTATTGTTACGAAAGCTCGGACATTTGCATCGTGGTTTCGTTTCAGAACCGTTACACCCCTAATACACACACACACACACAAAAGCCTGTCGCGATAATTACTATATTGTCTTATCGTGCGCAAGTTAAAGTGCTGCCAGCTGATAGTGTTACTCAAGACCAGTGGGTGTTTTATTGTTTAGGTAAAGGTGTTTTTCCCGACGACTGTATAAGTCCACCCAACTACAGTACATTTAGAAGAATAAATGTGAAAATATGGAATTTGTTTTATTGACTTCAAGGTTTGTAGCCTACTTAGCCACGCAATGAAACTGGTTTAACAAATCACAACTAATAATTCACGTCAAAATGACACGTGACAATAGAGGAACAGAGGTGCGTTTAGAATTGGAAACGGATTTCCGTTTGTTTGAGTTCGCAGCAAACGGTTTGAGGAGGTAGTTTAAAGGGTAGTTTTCAGCGAACACACATTGACGCTGGGATGAAGGGTGACCATATTAATCTAATATGTTTGGAAAGTTTACACAAACGTTCAAAATTCAAGTTTAAAGCAAACATGGTTGCCACTAACATTCGCTAATTCTGAACGCACCTATAGCATTCTGCTGCTGGTTAAAATATCTACTGGAGAAGACGTAGAAATGCGTTGCAACAAACCTGAAATTATTATAATTTATAAAAGTTGACATTTTCCCGTTCTCTTAATGATAACAATTTTGAGTTTGCTTTACAAGGCACACTACTTACCCACATACTGTAATTATCTCACAAAAATATGAACTGCGTGCGTCACTTTCATCCTAAAATACCAGATGAAGTTACTGCTCTGTATGGACATAGGTATAGGGGGGCGCATCATCACGTAATTCACAACCCACCTTTACCGCGAAAGTGTTGGATGCTTGTTGATGGCACAATGTTTTGTAGCGACAGTAGTAGACTACTATATTTGTGTTTTAGTTACTACCACTCTCCCTGCCTACCTTGTTGAATCCTTTGCTTATATAGTCAGTCACTCCACCCTTTTCTTGTCTGCCCTTAAACTGACAATAATATTGTCTATCGCGATTATTTCTGGGACAATTAATCGGCCAACAAAAAATAGTTATTGTGACAGGCCTAGCTCCCACACGCGGGTGTACACATTTGGCATTGGCACGACACGCCGCACCCTTTTCCCCATTGTCCAGGATCGTGGCGCTAATTTGAACTGTTGTACAAATACAAACTTTGGTGACACAACAAATACAAATAGTGGGCTCTCTGCACATCCCCAATATATATACACACACATATATAAAGACGAAGGCAAGGCAGAACCCAGATGGATGGACTGCTTGCATCAGACCACACCTGGCATGGAATCAAAGGGCAGTCCGATAGGAGAGCCAATGAGGCCCACTGTGTGCGCGTGCGTGCGTGTGCACGTGCCGCATGCATGTGCGCATGTGAGAGAGAGAGAGAGAGAGTTAATATGCAATATCCCTAAACTGACAGACTGCCAGCATGGAGGAAATTACCTCTGACCTCTGCGTCTGCGAGGAACATAGCATTGGAGACACACCTGCTGTGAAATGCACACGGTGCTCGTGCACAGGTAACCCGTACATTGACAATGAGAAAAGAGAAAATGCTGAGCTGAAATCTGCTGCAGTTCATGTTGGAGGGTGCCCAAGGAACTGACCTTTTGGGGGGGGAGGGGTGGAGATTGGGAGAGAAACAATAGAGCTCTTACCGGCGAGGAGGAAAGTGATGAGGCAGGTCTCCTTGGGCATGTAGAGCTTGAGACGAGAGCCACTGAATACGTATTCTACCACCGCCTCTGACCGACCTGCTCTCTGGAGGAAAGGCAGGAACTGCTTGGCCTTCTGGGTATCCTGCCGGGGAGAACGAGAGAGAGGGTTGTTTAAGACAAGTAGGCCTTGTCTGTGAGGAGAATGAAACAGGCAAGGCAGGTGTGAGCGGAATTTGATTGGTGCTTGGGGCAGCATGTCCAAGCGTCTTATTGGCCACCTGCCGCTCTGCTGATGAATGCAGCGACAGCATACAGTAAATACCTGAGTGCCATGGGCCAGTACAGGGGACTACAGTCTCAAAATCTGAAGGTCCCGCGCATACGTTTTTCCAGTTGTGTGTTAGTACGTTTATTAAAATCTTTCTAGCATGTCATTTTATGGACAAATCTTGAGCCATGTCTTAAGTCCTGTGGCTCAGTAACATGCCAGGAATGATAGGCAATCAAAAATGAGAGCACACACACACACACACACACCTCACATCCCTGTCTCTGAGGGTGAGTCACTGATTTAATGGTGGACTGAGCACAGGGAGAGATTTACAAGCAAAGCTAAATCATGTATATTCACGCAGGTCTGGTATATCTGTGGCAGGGGAGATTCTCTACCCATTGGAAAAAAATACATTATTCTGCATACCGTATGAGCTTGGAGGCACAGCAGACTACTGGATCAAATAGATCAGATATCCCCTTATGTTAATATCTGTCTGTGTATTGTACACATAATAAAATGCATATAAGGGTCAAATTGATTAAATAAAAAAGAGGGATTCAAACCTTGAACCTAAAATGACCTCTTCACTTGAAAACAATATAAATGCACTTAAGAGAAGGCATTCGGGGCATCCCACTTACACACAGGCGCGCACACACTTACACACACCTACACACACACACAATGTACTGTACTGAAGGTAAACAAAGGCAATATGCAGGCCAGTAAACGTATGGGAGTAGAGGGAGGATGGAATTGGTAAGAACATAGGGATGGGTGAGTCATAAAGGAGAGAGCTTTACACAGAGACAGACATATAGAGAGGCCAGGGCCTAAGTACTAGAAGTACTCTCTTCCCACCACCTGCGCTTATCTACCACACTATATATACACACTCACTTTTAGAAATGTAGCTGGAGTATTTGTGACTTCTCCCTGCTCACTGAACATAATCCCCCATCAGCAGACCTTCAATGCTGGACTAAAGCATGTCGACACGCGCACGTGTGTGTGTGTGTGTGTGTGTGTGTGTGTGTGTGTGTGTGTGTGTGTGTGTGTGTGTGTGTGTGTGTGTGT
>JAODOY010013776.1:0-27515 GCA_025399855.1 Forbesichthys papilliferus | reverse complement strand
CAGGAGAAGAGAGAGGAGGTACTTGAAGATGGGGGGTGGGACGGGTGGGGGGGAAGGGTTATGTCGGGGCGGGAACGTGAAATATTGTCTTTTGCTTGGCGTGGAAGAGGAGAGGAGTAGCTGTTTTTGTTTTTTTCCCCCATCGTTCTTACTTACAGTTGCAAGATCCCGAGTGCTTCACCTCTAGCAGGACCCCCAGGGAGCAGGCCGCCTGCTTCATGGCACACTCGCTGGGGTAGGTGGCGTTGTCACTGGCGCACACCGCCTCGTCCGTGCGGCTGTCCACGCAGCTCTCGTCGCACACGGAGCACCGGCCCCGGGTCATCCGGGCGTCCCACAGGCAAGTCTTCCCCCCGCTGCACTGGATGTCCTCGCACGACTTGGCCTCTAGGGGGCGAGGGAGAGAGGGAAGGGAGAGAGAGAGAGAGAGGGAGAGGGAGAGAAAGAGAGAGAGAGGGAGAGGGAGAGAAAGAGAGGGAGAGGGAGGGAGAGAGAGAGAGAGCGAGAGAGAGAGAGAGAGAGAGAGGGAGAGAGAGAAGGAATGGAATCGTGAGCAAAGACACTGTAATGCTGAAGAAGACGTAATGCATTTCTGTGGGGACAGAAACGGAGCGGTTCTGGTGGGCGTGTCGCTTTAAGGCACCGACGGCATTTATTTCGTGGAGGCTGAGGGTTCGTGCGTGCAGCATCCACGCTGCTAAATCTACCACGCTTTGCTCCCCACGGCAGAAATACCATTGTGGCCTCAGATCGGGTGTTTTATGTGGATTCATTAGTAATGTATTCCAAATGCCCATGAACCCGCACCCCACCAGAGAGGAATAACGTTTTGGTGTGAAATTCGTGGTCCTCCCCATTGACTTGTATGGAACGCTGGTTCCAGCGAGCGTCATTCTAGGCTGCTGCATAATGCGGGAACCCCCCCCCCTCTGTGTTAACTTTATTTAATGCTCCATTTGTGTCGGAGCCGGAGCCGGCGTAAAAACAACGTCGTTTTGGTTTTGGCACAACCCTCCCACACCTATGTGTCCAGTGACTGACCCCCAGGCTGTTCTCTCTACCATACCCCCCCCCCCAATCAGGCTGTTCTCTCTACCACCCCCGCCCAACCAGGCTGTTCTCTCTACCCCCCTCCCACAATCAGGCTGTTCTCTCTATGTCCACTTAAGGACAGCTGTGTCTCAAAAAATGTAACATGATCGAGGAGTTTACCTTTAATGGTTTGTTTAGGAGGGTTTGGGCCCAGGAGCATTAGGTTGTTCCAATGCTTCTCTCTTTCTGCAGCTAATATTTGTGTTTTTTTGTTTTGTGTGTGTGTGTGTGTGTGTGTGTGTGTGGGGGGGGGGGGGGGGGTATTGTTCCTCAAAACATCAGGAAATAATTTCTTCATTTCTTTAGCGCACACGAACAACTAAAGAAAACTCCCTGCATACAACCCCCTTCTTAGTGGAATGTTGGGGGAAAGAATTAACAATGAAGAACTAGGCCAAGTTGGCCGGCAAAGGCAAACCATATTCAACGTGCATAGCTCTAGGAGGGGGGCCACTCTCTCAGAGTGCAGACTTACTGATGCATTTTCCCTCATACGCCACTCCAATAGATCTGCCCAGGAGGCAGGTTGCCCTTCTCAGGTGACACGCGCTGGCGTAGACGATGCCGTCATTTCCACACAGGTACTGCTCTGGTGACGTCACTTCGGGGCAAATCCGATTACACGTCACACAATACGCGTTATTCGTCTGATCCACGACGCACGTAGAGCTGCCCGGACACAACACGTCACGGCACGTTTCTGTCAAGTAAAACAAATATATGTCGTTCGTAGTGTGGCATTGTGAGGGCAAAATATCAACCACAGGTAGGGCCACGTGTAACGCCGTTACAACATAACACGCAGTGAAGCCCTGCCTGTATCGTGCGTGCCACGTCAAGCACTCACGATAAGTTAATGAACCTCATGGGGGGTGTAGCCCTACAGTATAGGCCCTAATAGTATAGGCTATAATAGTAATTATAAAGACAGACAGCCGACACATATTGTCTACACAAGGCATACTCTGTAGGTTACATCTCTCACGTATGCGCTCAGCGACGTCGACTTTTAATAAAATACGGAAAGTAGTAGTAGCTACAACCGTTAATTGACTTACTCTTGCACTTCCCCTGATACTGAACGTCCAAGTCCGGGTGGACTTTACATTTAGACTTCAACAACGCGCACTCGTCTTTGTAGGTCTTGCCATCGGATCCGCACACGGGTCCTTTCCACGTGATGTTGGAGCAGTCCGGCGCGCACACGCACCGGGGCTTACTCCTCCTGTTCATCTTGCATCGCTTTCCCGGGCCGCAGTCCACGTTGTCGCAGGTTTCTAAAACGAAAAGCGTCGAGTCAACATATAGCCTACTACTTTCACTGGACGCTAAATGTAGTCTGTTATAGGCTATAAACGTATAGTATAAAAAACTTATTTTACTAAATTAAAAAAAAAAAATCTTTGATCCACCCACGGTCACCGCCATCACAATCTTGCGGTGATGACGTAATATAGATACTAAAGATGTAACGCATAATTATGAAAACATGGAGTAGGCTACATAATGTCCACATTTGGTCATTACGCGCACGCACGGGCGCGCGCGCACACACAACAGCAAGGGGGAAGTAAAATTATAAATAGGCTATAGCCTATGGGAGGTTTTCATTTATTTTTTATTTTGTATTATATATATTATATAAAAAATTAAAAATTGAGTGCACCTCCACCTTTGCAAGGTATGCAGTTGGGGGCTCCGCCGTTGAATATCATCCAGCGGAACAGGGTGCTGTTGGGCACGTCTTCCTCCGTCCATGAGGTACCCAGCCTCCCGCTGCGACAGCACTCCTCCTTGGTCATGCCGGGCATGTAGAGCACCTGACATCTGCCGTTCTTGCCCTGCTGCAGCCAGCAGTTGCCAGCTGTAATAAATAGCAACAACGCATCTAAATAAATAAATAAAAGCTCCCCCGCGCGTCTGAAGCTGCCCTGACCTAGAGATACGTGTTCCGCATGTGCATGAATTATCCGGATCGAGAAAACCCCCTGCCCCAAATATCTCCCCCCTTCCCCAACACGAGTTACTTAATCTGATTTTACGAAAGGGTTTAACGTGCGCATATACATCCCAGCTGATGCACAGGCAAGATACGCGACCAGTGGTGACAGACCGTCCAGTGTATAACGACAAACCAGGAGGATGAAACGTCTTTGGATGGTGGATGATATGAGGGATTTAAATTATGCTTTTAACTCACCAGAAAGTGGGGCGTCTAGACAGTCTAGAAACACCCGCCTATACCATTCGGGGGGGTGGGGGGGAACAAGAAGGTATAGCCTAAAGCTCCCACACTGCCCAGACATCTGACCTGCAGGTAATATAACAGCCACCTACTGTAGCAATACAGAAGCGTATAGTGCAAACGGCTCCCAAGTCAACAAAGCTTAATATATTATAATGTGATATGGGTATAAAAACGACTTAAATATAGGCCTATTGAACAACCCATGCATGAAAACTGAATTATGACTAAAGCTTTTTAGTGTCGCTTTTTAAAAATCAAACCCTACACTGTAAAGCCAGCCAACCAACCAACCAAACATTAAAGGAACATCGTCTATTAAGCTACTGCATTAGATATAAATACTGTCTCAAAACCTTAAGTCTGAAACCAGGAAATACTTTTGGTATTTCGAGAAAGAAAAAAATAACAGCCATATAATCAATCATAATATTGCATGCAATGTTATTAAATATTTGACTAGTGCCACTCAATACAGAAATCACGCTATGACCACAAATTGAACAGTACACACTGTCTGTGATCAACGCTTGCGCTGCCACCAAGATGAAGGTTATGCGCCTCGCATTGGCCGTAAAACTATGCTTGTTACTTTCAAGTGTCCCAAATGGCACCTGTTTTATGGTGACTTCACGCACGCACCGTCTGGTGCACATGGTTTTATCTGGAGGAGAGAATGCAAACTCACTTTGGAAAGTTCAGGGACTGCCGCAGTCCAGAGCCATCAGCCATGCCTGCTCCATCGCATATGACAGTCCCAAGTTTTTCCCAATAACAAATATAAGCGTATAACATTTAAGAAGAGCTTACCTTGAACTTTCTTGTCTTCCATGAGATGACAAAGCCAAACGAACAAAAGAATAATACCCGGGTGAAGGTGGTGTTTCAGCATCCTGAACATAGTGGAGGCAAAGTAAAGCACGTAATGACACGGGCTGAGCAGAAGTAATGTGCTTAAGCAGGCACTGTTGAAAAAGTGTCTGTCTGAGAATGCAGCCTCTCTTTTTAAATCTATAAGGGGTCTCGGGTTGACTATCTCTGGTGGGCGGTCTCCTATTCTGTGGGGGTGGGGAAATTTTCTCTTTCCCATTCTTTATTTTTTTCCCTTTTTTGTTTAACGCAAAGTTATTTCAAACCAAATGAGGTGACATCGTTGGGATGTAACTTTCTCTTAACGCATGACAGGCTATGGCTTTATAGTAAACTGTCTGGTGGCTTGCGTGGCTTTTCTGCAACCAATATAGTTTAAACAAAATGTAGTATCATGACCTTCATAATGTGATCGGATACTCATAACTTCATAAACGTTTGCGTCTCATATCAGTTTATGAGACGCTTGATTGATGCTTCTTTCTGCGTGGTGTAGAGGATACTGTATGGTTGCGCGCATGTAACGTCCCTCATTAAACAAACATTTGGTAACAAAAATGTATTATGGATAGCCTTCACAATTTACAAAATTACATTATTGAAGGTTTGATAGTCATGAAACACATCACTAGGCCCCGTGCATATGCACATTGTTAGCATATCAACAAACCGGTTGATAAACATGCCAACTGCAGATTATCCTAAATTATGAAATATTTTCACAATAGCCCACAATAGGCTACAATTTTTACAGAGATGTTCTACCCGTGTCGTTATATTAACGTGAGCTAAATGCCCAAAAGCCTAGACACTTGTGGACATTTCAAATAGGCTACTTGTCTACTGGACTATATATATCTATGCATAGATAACAATTTATTTCATAGTAGCCTACAGCCGTTCTAATATTAGAACAGACAGTTGTTTGGGTTTCACTCCCGGGTCATGCTTTTAAATATAAGCAGACCTGTTTCCGACGGGGTTTCAGCGACCAGACCAGGGTGTTACGTTTCACTGAATGAAACACATGATACACGTCAAACCCCTGGCACAATAAGGCCAGACTTGTGGAAGTCCACGTGCGACCTCTTCAGCGGAACACTGGTTACAACTGAAGTCTATACAAAGCCAAAAGTATTTGTTGAGAACAAGGGGCATCAGTTAGGCTACTCAGAGAGGAAGTGGCAATCTGAAATTGCCTTATTCATTATGAGATGTGAGAACAAGTAGCCTAGGCATATTCTCTAAACTAACCAGTAGGCATAGACTACAAGGCTCTATGGGTTATTATAGGTTATTAATTTAGCATTTAAATGTGACAAAATAGGCTGATATAATTTGGCTGTGCCCACCTGTGCAAAAATATTATGAGAGCACAAAAATAAGTGAACTAAATAAAAGGCTGCTTTACTGTATATTAATTTAATTATGGTGTAATTAGGGAATTTATATATCCTACCTATAATAGACTATGAATGTTTTGTTTTTGTATCAGTCCACGTATTCATGTCAAAATATCCACAAATAACGTTGTCAGTAAAATTTCCTTAAAACACATGTACAAAATGATAAGCAAGCTGTCAAATGATCAATGTTTAAGTAACTGCATATACAGTATAATATACGTAAAAACATACTGTAAAAGAAACTCAAACATGGAAATGTGATTATTAGAGCTGTCCCAAAAATGACCCCCAAAACGCTTGTAAAGTTGATAGAATAGGTCCATACAAATACAACAAACAGTGTATTCAAACCATAGTGTTGCAATGCCAATAGTAAACACAATTAATCAATACAAAAAAGCACAAAAACAAAAAAGAACTGTGAATTACTGTACATACCGTATACTTGGAAAAGTGCAAATGAGACTTACAGAACATTGAAATTGTTATCAAACACTTGGATCACAGATTATATCTTAAGAAAACCAAATGTCTAAATGTAGCATATTGCCCCTTTGCAGAAACAAAGAAGCAAAAGAAACACATTATGAAACACTGCTTTTGATTCTAATCAAACACTTTCCACATTCTTCTCTGTTCACACATGAAATCTAAATAATGTCTCAACATTCTAGTGCACCAAAGGTTGTGAAACAGATTTGTCATTTATCAAATGCAATATTACTCCCACACAAAGGAGTCTGGAGCCAGTGCCAAATCCAAAGGAATGTATGCTAAATACTCTACTGGGTACAAGAATTGGCTGGAGAAATTAAACAAAAACAACACAAACATTCCAGAATAGTCAAGGGAAGAACTTTCTCCTGAAGCATCTTAGACAGAAAAGTTGTTCAAATAAATTACATTTATTTTTAAAAGCAACAGATTTAGGGACAAATTAAATACCTGAGCATAGAAGAACAAATATTCCATAATGTAAAAATCCCAAACACAATGTACCTACAGTATTTCCATCTCAAATGAGAGTTCAGGATATTCACATACTGTATAAATGATCATAAAAACCAAGTCACTTATATTATGCTGCCATCTTGTGGCAGAGAGAGCTGTACAGCTGAAACTATCTTTATATTCCCCATAAACAATCTCAAATATGGGGGCTTCTTCCTTACGGAATCACCAAAAAAGACTCACCAATTGCATAGTCAGAATTAACAGCATTTGTAACATTACATGCATCAATCAATTAACACAGCTTCACGACTGTCCACAAAAATGGGGGCCGGTTGATTTCTCCCAAACTTGTCAGTCTGGAAACTCTCTATTCAAAGTCATTTGTCACACAGTTGGTCATAAGAGCTGTCAATGAAATCAGTAGCAGGCCACCTTCAATGACAAACATTAGCATTGGCACCAACCAAACTATATCCACGTGGACGCTGATTGGTTGAGGGCTTAGGCCGCGTTCATATGTAACTTCTTTTTGGAAGCTGTCGGCCTATTTTTTACATTCTAACCCTAGGGAGCGGGCGGTGTTTTTCAAAGCGCCGCCATGGGCGTTCTATGTAAACGCTGCAACAGGCGCTTTTTTCAGCAGCTCTGCGCTTCTTTTTCAGTTGAGAAAAGTTCAACTTCTCAGGAGAGAACGCCGTACGTCACATTTGACCAATCACAAGTGGCGTAGTGAGACCTGGCGTTTCCCATAACAACCGTTTCAGCTGCCTTTTTTTTTCTCTACATGAAATATTTGCAGGCCAGCGCTTTAAATAAAAATAAAAAGAAGTCATGTCTGAACTCGGCCTAAGGATAGTTTTGAATTGAGAGTCCCCGTACATGAAAAGTAAATGATAGAAACAGATCTTGTAGAATAAGAATGGTTCTACCGGGCTGTTCCTCCACATGGGGAATTCTACACACAAATAGAGGAGGTCACC
This sequence comes from Forbesichthys papilliferus, assembly GCA_025399855.1. Lineage (NCBI taxonomy): Eukaryota > Metazoa > Chordata > Actinopteri > Percopsiformes > Amblyopsidae > Forbesichthys > Forbesichthys papilliferus. The sequence continues at coordinate 19,968 of JAODOY010013776.1, read as the reverse complement.
TTTAATTTAAAGGGCTGTGTACATGCCAGTTACCCAAAACTGCAGGGCAGCAGTGTACCCCAACAGCAGGGGTCAAAACCAGCTGCTGTGGAGGATACAGTAGCATCCAAGTGGTCGGAGCTAAGATGTCCTCCATTAACACCATCTGTGATGCAGTCCTGAATGATGTTAGCCCATGTATGCATGCACCGGGCTGGACATTGCCTCCTCACGCTACGACACATTCTCCTCAGCATTCATCGCCACTGTCTCCTCGGTCTCCTTCTGAAGCTGTTTGTACTTTCTTTTGAAAAAACCAAACTAGAAAAAAAGATATAGTATATATTTGTAAATAACAATAATAATAATAATAATCATCATAATAATAATCATAATAACACATACATTATTATTATTATTATTATTATTAAGTGTTTTCTGATCGCTCCCATACTGTACATGATAGTCTTACTCAGTAAACGTACTGTAGGTGTGCGGATAAGATACAAACAGAAAACTCAACACAATATCTGGCTCAGACTCCAGCACATGGGTTTTAAGATTGGGGTTAATTTATACTGCTGCTTTAACAGATTATTAAACTGAAGCTGATCTTGCAAGGCAAGGTTTAGCGTGGGACTTTGATACAATATCTTCTATACTGTACACGCCTTAAACTGACTGCTGTGTGTATATAGTCTTCCCAACGTGTACAGTATATATACTGTATATGTAAATAACAGGCTTTCAGTGTAGGGTTGTCATTCAATGCAGCATTAACCACAGTGATATAATTAGTTAAAAGCAGAGCCATGGAAAGAGAGAGTTACGTCAACGGAAGTTGGTGTAACTCCAACGGTCACAACGGTCAAAAAAGTTCCAGGAAATGTTCGGTGGGCAATTTGAATATAATATATATAGATAAATGCACCTATAGATTAAAATATAATTCATAGGGTATTTTTAGCATTTAGGCTAACTTCCGTGAACCATGTTGAGGCTCCAGGATCAGCCATTGCTGTGAAAAAATGGTCCATTGGATTTAACGGAGATGACGCGACTATCTCTTTACATGGCTCTGGTTGAAAGTCAAACTAGTCCAAAGACAAACTGGGTTGCCATAGAAATGCTCACCTTCCACAGCAGTCCAATGGCAACTGCAAGCAGAAGGAGTCCCCCTATTACACTGCCCACAATGACCCCTACTGGTATGTCCGCTGTTGCGCCAGGCTTACTGACCGTGAGCACCACCTTGTGGCGGAAGAGGAGAGTGCAGAGAGCCATCAGAAAGGATGTACAACTGGCAATTAACAACAGTAATTAAACGTGGCGGAATGTGATCATACAGGTAATTGCTTGTGGCCAATGAAGAGGATATCAGGCTGAGAGGTCTCAATTTCCGCAATGGTGGTCAGCTTAATGGTCTGATAGTTGGCCTGTTTTAATTAAAATATACATATATTAGCCTAATATAAAAATAAATAATAATAAAAAAAATTAAAAAAAACATACATACATAAATACATACAGGGATGGGGCGATATATACGATATAAGTGTTTATCACGATAACAAATACTGACAATAATCGCATCGTGGTGAATGTCCATTATCGTGATAATCATGAATATCCTCACATAAGTATGAATATTTTAGCTGTGTAGCTAACTTGAACAGTCCACTGGTATTGATTTACTATTTGTTTAATTAGCCTGCATTCTTCCAGTCAAGCACCACCGTGGCTGAAGGCTCGGCTTGCTTATTGTATCCCTCACATAAAGAAGATAAATGTATTTCAACAAATCCAAAACAAAAATAATGACACAAAAGAGATAGAGTACATATATGTCATGATAATAAAAATGATTGTTTCTTAACATAATGTAAGAGAATAATTCCAGTATGTTTTAGTGCCATTTTAAGAGTTTAATAATAATATAATAAATAATCGCGATAATATCGTCTATCGCAATAATTTTTGCCAGGATAATCGTGACATAAATGTTTCATATCGTCCCATGCCTACATACATACATAAAGTACATAGATACATACACATAAATACAGTACATACATACCTATATACAGTATATACAGTACACACACATACATACATACGTACATATATACAGCACATATACATACAGTAAATAAATACCTACATACATAAATATATGTGAATGTATTCAGTAAGACAAGCATGTTTACCGTGATGAATGTGCCTCGCCAAATCCTTGTGTTAACGTTCACGTAGTATTCACTCATCTTTCGAATGTTTTTCAGATTGCATTTCATGTTGAAGCAGTTTGCTCTTTTACAATCCTGTAAATTTGACCCCCCCAAAAAAGTGTAAATGATTTCCAATTCAATTTCAAAAACGCAACATGGACAAATATTTATATTAAAAACTTATGTATGTATATTATTATTATTAAGTATATTCAACCTGTATGCCTAATATTATAAATCTTACCTAAACTATTTGTATTGCAATAATTCAATTATTACAGAACTCATATTTAATTAAATGTAGGAAACGTTATATTGTGCCACAATTGCATGTTGGAGACTATTCAAATCAGATATATTATAAATAATTCTGGCCAGTAGGGGGCAGGGTGGTGCCAATATGTGCGTATGTGCTTCATCGTCATGATGTAGTTCTTGTAAAAAGGAGGTATTTTATGGAAACTAAGGAAAAGATACCAATTCTGGCATCATGCATGTTACATGTGGATATACAGTATATCCTGCTCAAAATGAGAAGGTGAAAAGAAAATGCTTGTTTAGTAAAATAGGCACGGACCAGAGATTCGATGCCTCGGAGGCTCTCCTTTGAGAAAGATGCGGTGTGTCTTTTCGCACCAATCTTCAGGGGGTCCACCAGGTTGGTGACATCACAGGTGACAAAACCTTCCTGTAGGGTTCACACACACACACACACACACACACACACAAACAGTGGAACTATAGAATGAACATATAAAACAATATCTCGAATCTGTCACAATGTTTCTTTACAACCCTTATAAGATTTAGGCTAGAATGAGGTGCAAATCTGACTCAACTGTTTATACGGTAGCATTCAGTGTTTTGCATGAAATATAAAACAGTATTTGGTAAATGTCATTGTGTTTCAGTGGTTTTTCAAATTGCACCTGTACATCGACACTGGTAATGTAGAGCAGCGGATTCCCTGCTTTGGTGGTGGTAGGCAGCGCTACGGTCAGGTACAACAGGCTGAGAGGAAAGCTGCTCGTTGAAACCTATAACGCCACAAACAGTGGAATTCAGTGACCTGACATGCCAGATGGTTGGTTACACACGTCCATCTGGGAAGTCGTCCATTGAGACTGTTTAGAAAAGGGGCGGGCACTTTCAAAAAATACTTGGCAGGTGATTGGATGAACTGTGAACTGTCAGTTCACATCACAACTTAAACCAGAATCATGGAAAGAAAGATTTATGCCAACGGAAGTTCGACACTGTCAACACGGAGAGACAAAACCTCTCCAGGAAGTGCTTGGTGGGCAATTTGAATCTATATACATACACATAACTTCATTTTATGGTAAATAGTGGTCAATAAATGCACAGATTATATATATAATATAATTTATAGGGCACTTTTATTATTTGTGGCTTGCTTCCGGTAACTGTTTTGAGGCTCCACGATCCACCATCGCTGTGAAAAAATGGTCCATTGGAGTGAACGGAGGTGACGTGAATCTCTCTTTCCATGGCTATGGCCTCAACCAAAGATACTGGAATAATAACATTTTGGAATAATAAAAAAGATGGAGCATTGTAATGTCCGATAGGCTCCGCAATGTGTCTCAATGTGTGGGGGCAGAGCTTCTGAGGGAGTTTGTTTTTATTTGAGCTCCTTTCTGCTCTTATGTATTGAGCACTTTATTATTTAGGCCATTGGCTGTTTTGTTGATTTAATGATAGTGACATGGTGGTAGTCATGACCACATGATGCTGTAACTATTCTAATAGAATATTGGTTGCTTATAATTGCTTATGTTTGACCTGTCCAACTACTGACACGTACTACATCGTAAGTCGCGTTGGATAAATGCGTCTGTAAACACTGTAAATATAAATGTGAGTTAGCAAAAGTTCTCGAGAATGACCAACCCTGACTTTAGTGATGATAGACAGACAGTTAATCCAATCGCTTCTCAAGTGTGTTTCTTTACATAGGTTCCCACCCTTTTACAAACAGTTTCCCAAGAGCAACTTCCCATATGGTCCTGTGCAACAAACCATCTGATAGGGTCAGGTCATCACATCCCCACAGAGGAATGCAGAATGCATCAAAGGTACCTGGAATGCCTTTGTTCAAGGCAGCTATGCATCAGTCATACCTTCAGGGAGAAGTTGAATTCTGGGCCAATGTCATCCAGTGTTTTCACCTCCGTAACAACCTCGTCTCCCTCCGCCACATAGAAGTTTGTGTTTGACACTCTAGCAGTATACGAGAGTCACATCAAATCAGCGTCCATTATAGTAGATTATTTTTATTTTATCAAAATTATAATGACTTACCGAGATAAAATGACCCCTGCATCATATCTGACAGGTATCGATATGTCCACGTTGTTGTCTGCAGTTCTGTCTTCTTTGCTGTCACTATAAATGATTACAGTGTGTTGTTAGGAATTGCTATTAAAAACACGGTCAAGAAAATAAGTGAAAAATAAGCTGCGCTGAAGTGTACCTTTTGGCCACAAAGGTGACCTGGGCATTATTTTGTAACTCTGCAAAGTTGAAGTCAAAATGTATCCAAAATCTAACCTGTATAGACAGCAGGTGCAGAATTTAAATGATGTATCAATGTAATATGCGGACACACAGTAGATGTTTTCATTTGCTAACCTCTTGATCATTTTTTAAAGCTGGGTAGCCCACTTGGCAAGCAACCAAACGTGTTTGCTCTACAGAGTCGCATTTCACCAGTGTTCCATCGCCCTGTACATTCACAGTGCAAGGCAGTGTGTTAGCTTTGTCAGTTTGGGATATGTCAGTAAACCAAATAACAAAGAAAGACATGCAAAGTATTACAGCATAATAATATCCTTCCAACTGCTATTCAAATTGGAATGTTGACAACTTCTAAAATACTGTATGACTGTATAAACACTTAATGTAGTGCTATATATTTCTATAAATGCATGCTGACAAGGCTAATACATAATATGTTCAATCGTTCCTAATGCATTTTCAGTGGAAGTGGTAAATGAGCCAGCTTCACTGGTTTCCACATGTATGTAAAGTAGGTTTTTTATTTGTTTAACTCACAGATGAGGTGATGGAGGCATAGAAGAGATTGTTGGAATATGTAGCAAAGACCTGAGCATTATAAGCATTCTCTTCCTGGTTTCTCAAGACGACCTCCAATGAAAGCTCTCGGTCACTGGAGCTGACCAGAAACGGAGCTGAACTGCAATGGAGGGGTTCATATCATTGCACTCAGCACGGCCATTCATTATTTGAGCTGTGTGGCTCCCCACAGCGTTCCTAATGGCTACTTATTGGAATCTGTCCATCACATTCCTCTACAATGTTAGATTTCTTAAACTGTTTAATTTTTGCTGCCTTGGGATAATATACTATATGATATATACTATATGATGTACTATATATACAGTAAATATACTGTATGTACAGTGTTACGACCTGGCTCATGGGCCGTAAACCAAACGAACAAACAAACCAAACACATACCTAACCAACAGAATAACCCAGAATGAGGTGTGATAGTCTGTAAGTGTATGTACTGAATATATGTGGTGCGTGTTGCATGCTGACCAAAGTAAGAAGCCAAAACCAACAAACAAATAGAATGTGTGGTGCCAGGAGAGTCACTCTCAAAGTGTGCTGTACCACACCTATATAAGTGCTCTTAATCAGCTTAATTAGGCTCTTAAGACCAGAGGCCTGCTGAACCATGGCAGGGCCGTGACAACAGTATAGTGTAAATATACAAATATATTCTACAAGTGTTAGCGTGACAAGCTAAGCGTGTGTCATCAACACATATTTAAACATAACTGCTCTTCCAATATAAGAAACACAAATACTTTTAGTAGATCAAAGAGCTCCAACAATACTGGATTTAACTGCCTTTTAAACTAACAACCAGACGTCATTAAGACGCCCGGCAACACACGTTAGATTTGTCTTTACTCAATACCGTATACCACAAGCAAAATGACAAGAAGGTGACTGAGCATTGCCAAAATGTGTCTGATTGTGTAAACAGAGAGTTTACCGTACAAACAAATGTTGAGGTGATGTCATTTTATATTATTGTCTAAGTGTCACCAAAACAATTGGTTCATTATTTGTGTTCCAACTCTCAAATAGAGATGGTCCCCACCCTGTTTATGGGCCATGCATGGCTATATAAACGTAACGTTTTCCAACTTGTGAAGCCACTTGCAGTTAAACCGCAAATAAAATATATTCAAATAGAAAACGGGACAGTTCTTAATGGACTTCTACAAAGACAAATGTTGCCATAACAGACCATATGGTATAATACTATTCTGTCTTATGTCTGTGTCATTTGTGACCTAATTTCAATGTCAAAATATGACCACATATTGTGACTGTGATTCTATCGATATAACATTATTACAATAGTCATAGTGTGGGTTAAATTAAACCTCATTTGGTGGCATGAAGTTACACATGCATAAGCAATGTTTAAATGTAGGCTAAACATTTTTACAGTTTAATTTAAACTAACAATCAGAATGGTGGTCAGATGAAAGGTTTTTAGTCTAAATCTGATCATATAAATAGATTCATTACTCTAAATAGAAATAATGTGCTTAGGATATGTTAGTAGAGTTCACCTGGATAACTCAGGTACGTTCTTCACACTTAACACCAGATCACTCAAACACTCCTCATCAGTACCACAGTCTTTAAAAAATGGAATCTGAAACGCAATGGCATGTTTCTGTTATTTTTCTTCTGTAGTATATATATTTTTTATCATTCAGTGGAAAGGAAACAACTAAGAGATATTCATCTCCTCATCGTAACTTCACAATGACGGAGAATTTGTGTTAGGAAATGCTGATGACCACACATGCGTATTAAAGAGGAACATACAAATGACAAAAGAGACCATGTGCAGTATATCACACTTACAAAGAATTCCCATGAACTGGTAGAGAATACATCAAGAACAGGGTTCGCATTTTCCTGGCGTAGACCAATATCAACTTTAAGACTGATGGAATTAACAAAGTCTGGATTCTCCTGTGGAAGAGAAGCATAAATGGACAAATGATTTAGATTGAGATTTTTGACTGATCTATATTTCTACTTATATAGTCTGTAATATAGTCTATTTCTGTTTACAGAAATAAACCTTACATTCAATACTACATAGCCTAACTGTAAATCATAACAGATGTATATATCACTGTGCTTTCAGAATTTAAAATGCAAAAAACCTTTAGTTTCCACTCCATCAAGTGTAAAGTATACTACAGTTCTATGAATGATTATCTCATGACATGTGTGTCATGTCAAATGTGTGAACTTCAATATCCTTTAAAATGTTATATTATGTGCATAAAGAAAACAAACCTCTCTGAAGAAATTGATCTATACCTGTAGATGCTCCCTTGAAATTGCAATTCAATTATGGCGTAACCTTTCTTAATGACTGTGTTGTGCTCGTACCTGAACGTAAACTTGATACTCTTGACACGTGGGCACAGATGCTATTTGTAGAGCCATATTGTCCGACAGTAGGCGTTCATTGTTTTTGCTGAATAAGCCACGTGAAGTCACTCGCGATGACTGCAAGTCGGCATCCAGAGTCAAATTGTAGGAAATACCTAATAAAGAACCCAAAAACAAGGGTAATTCCCGACATACATCAAGTGCGAGTGTCATCGTAAAAGTCCCAAACTGAGCTAAGTAAGGAATTCCTTCCAACACTATGACATTATATTTAGCTACAAATAAAACTAATTAGATTTACCAATGGGTCCAACAGGGTTCTTGGGCCTGAATGTGGCACTGAAACAGACTTTGGTGTTGAAACAGAAGTTCTTCCGTCCATTAATTACACAGGTCTTAGTGAGAATGCTGATTTTATTGGGCACAAAGGAAGCTTCAGCTGTGACTGTAGCTAGGCCACGGGACCTGAAAACCAAGTTCAAAAAGATTGGAAACAATAAAAAAATATGCATAGTTATTTGACAATAAATAAGCAATTGATTTCAATGAATCATCTTCAAAAAATCTACTTGATTTGAATGTACAGACAGGAGTTTGAGATAAATGGCTGACTAGACCAGTTCGCAGCAGCTGGTTTACTTGGTTTGAACTGTAAGCCAAGTAATACAATTGATCTGTGATGAGACACGTCACTGCTGGTGTAAATATTGTTAAAAATTCTGCATTTTATGTGCTGAAAACAGATCTACACGTCATATCCGTTAAAAATCACCCCAGGATCTGGCTCGTTTTGAACGGTACACAGTCCGCTCATACGTTATCAAATTCAAATGTTAACTTTAATGTTAATGGGGGTCCTCCTCTCAGCCCCTCCCCTCCCTCAGCTCCTTGATGCTTTTTTCAAAGTTGTTTAGTGGGCGGAGTCAGGCTCAGGGTGCAGTAACACTCTAAGAGACGCTGGTGTCATCATGAAACAGGTCGTCCAGCCCAACAGGTGCAAGGTTCACCAACATGCAGTAGCAGATTTAGAGATGTGAGAAACCAACACACCCAGTTGCCTAATAAACCAGTTCCAGTTCAACACCTACAGTACAGCATCTGCCTTTATAGTCCTTTAAAAGGCTGATATCCACATTTCTCCTTATTCATGATCAAAATGATGAAGAGTTGTGTGTGCTGTCAACCCACCAGAGCTGGACCACTTTGCCATGCGCCCCAACTGAGATGTCGGGGATGGTGTCTCCATTAAGATCTCCATAGGTATCTAGGGCCCTTCCAAAATACTGCAACTGAGGGTCCATCTTGGAGCCCATGATTCTCTGGAAAACAATGCTTGCTTTCACTATATTTTACATCAAATCAATGACAGAATACGAGTTGTACCCAAAGCTATCATATGGTTGTGTTTGCACACACACACACACACACGCACACACACACACACACACACACACACACACACACACACACAAACACACACAGATGCACAGACACACATACACGCAGACACACAGACAGACACACACATGAACACACACACACACACACACACACACACACATACAGACGCACAGACATGAACACACGCGGACACACGCACACACACACACACACACACGCGCAGAGAGTCGCTCCCTACCTGTGAGAACTGTTTCTGCAGTGTCTTCATTAACCCATTGTAGACGTAGATCACACCTTTTCCTTCGTCCTCCAGCGGCGCGCCGACCACCGCGTCGCCGTAGCCGTCCAGGTCCAGGTCCGAGACAGCAGAAATGGCCGTCCCAAAACGGGCATTCTCAGACGGGAACGATCCGATGAGGAACCCCTGTTCAGTGAGTATGCCCTTTGGAGAGCAAGACAGACAGACAATGGTCACACAAGCACATCAGTTTATTTGTATCAAGGACCATGAACATCAATACATAAGCCACAAAAAAACTGAGAAAGGTCCCTGGTACCAGATTTAGCTAATCGCTCATTTCTGTTTTCAGTCCCTGGTACACTAAATGTGCTACAGTATATTGTTGCAAGAATCACTGTTGTGATTAATCAGAATCACTTTTTGTCCACAATTCCATATTTCCTTAGCTTCTTGTTGCCCCGTCGACACCTATTGGATCCTAAGCGTCCTGGAGGGGTGGATTCCTCCCTCAGTGATCTCTTCCCAAGGTTTCTTCCTTTTTTACCCAAGTGGTTTTTATAGAGGTTTTTCCTTGCCCACAAGGAGCAGGTTTAGGGGATGTTGTTTGTTTCCGTGTGAAATGTGGGCCGTTCAGCCCTTTGAGACTGCAGTGTGATTAAGGGATTTATAAATAAAACATACTTGTATACTTAATAAGCTGTACTGTATTAAAAGGTAATGTCAGCTATTGCCAGCTAAATGCTAAGCTAATATACTTTTTGTCAAATTCAACAAATATTTTGATCTTTGCATTTCGCTAGTTTACCATTCTCTGTGCTTGTTGTAAAAATTATCTGATACTAGAGGACCGCTGAGCGATATGGCCTTCAAATGTCAACTAAACGTTCATCTAAACACACATGTAAGCACTGGGTGGACAAACCAGGTCCAACCATGCACTAACAAACTCTCCAGCAGGGGAAGGGAAATCATCTAGTGAAATGATCTGGTTTGGTACATGGGTGGGGCAAATTCCTGGTTTGTGTTATTATTACTGTACTTTCAGGACCTGGCTTGTCGACCTCTGTACTCAAGTCATAGTTGAGTTTAGTAGACACTTAAGTACAGAGCTTGAAGTATGTACAATACTTTATGAGCAGGTAGGAGGTCTTCTTATCTTTCAGTTGAGAAACAACCTGACCATGTTTACATGATATTAATATCCTGGTAAATAGTGAGGCTTCTGTTTATAGAGGCTTAGGGGTTTAATCTGAAGCATATTCTGCAAGCAGGATGTTTGGTTTTTCAGCATGCAACACATTTCCTAAACAGAATATGGAATGTTGCGTAATAATAGGTAATCACACTTGAGGCTGATATATCTGCGAGCACTCTGCCAACATTCCAACAGACGTGCGGTGAGGTTGGTTACCTTGGTGACGGAGAAGAGATAGACCCTTCCCTGCTCTTTCTTAAGCTCACTCATGAACATTGGCGCACCCACGAGCAACAGGTCCGACACTCCGTCCTTGTCCACGTCCAGGGGGCAGAGAACGCTGCCAAAGTAAGACCCAATCTAGGGCAGACAATGGCGGCCGTCACTAGCCTTTCTAGGGCCCGATTTAAAAGGCATACTCAGTGATTGTGCCTTAGCGACTGGGCAGACAGCCACGCATTTCTGCCACAGTAGCTCACTGGTTGTGTTTGACGCACAAACAGGTCATGTGACCGGGAAGGGGAGAGGTAGAGAATGATAATTGAGAGGGAGAGGGGTAGAGAGGAGTGGCAGTCACTAATGGGGGGCATGCGCTCCACATACACTATATGACATACAATCCAAAGGTGTAAGGGAATAAATAAATAACATACTAATATTAACACACAGCAAAATACATAAACGCACCTCTATACAAACAAAGAGATTCCCCCCGATATAAGCAAAGGTCTTTATCATCGCTTCCTTTATGGTTGGGTTCATGCAGAGACAATAATCACCTCTAGCAACAGTTTAGCAGCATGTAGTTTACATTGTGGTACCTGTTTCCCTCTCGCTGAGTCTATGACAGTGGATTTCTTCTGGGAAGTGACTGTATAGACGACCACTTGTCCCGAGTGGTTGGAGCGCGGGGCACCGGCCACAAAGTACTCTGTCGGCCCGTCACTCAACGTGTTCACTGAGTAACCTGGCAACGGCAAGACCAACGCGCACATACGTATAAAGCCGAGGCAGTATTAGAGGGATGCCTTATGAGTTGACTCCGCCTTGGTTCCTCCTCAAATGCAAGGTAGGAAATGCGATCCCTACCCAGCAAGGAGCTGTGGTTCTTATCTTGGAGGGTTTTCTCAAAGGTCGAGTAAGGGAGGACGTCTGTTTGGGACCCTGATTGGTGGACGACTGTCCCGCTCCAGGCGTATGCCCCAACTGCTCCCAGCATCATCACATTCTAGGAGAGCAATGGCAGAGGTCACATGACAGACCACCCACATGTCAAGGCAAATATAATACAACAATAAACTTTGAGTGAAAACATTTCAGACAGGCGACAAATAGACCATCTCTGATTAAAGGTGAATTCAGATGTTCTGGGGAAATATTGTCCCCCTCTCCCTTCAATGCCATAGGTCCGTCAGAGGCCTATTCCCCCCCACCACACACACCCACACACACACTCAAACACAAAATAAAGAGCATCTAGAAGAGATATGAGATTAGACAATATCGTTTATATCGATATAGTTATATTTTGTATTTATTCATTACTATTTCGATTTGTTCGTCTGTCCCTCCATGCCTGCACTTGGCCTGAGGAGTGGAGTCAGAAGCGAGTGACCACCAGAGAAAGCTCACATGTCATTATTTTTGGTCCATATCGCCTAGCCCTAGGTGGTTGCGAGACACCTTGCTTGTCAGCATTTCCATTTTGGCAAGAAACGTTGACTTCCTGGGTCAGATTTGGACATACAGGCAAATCTCCAGTCTCTGGCAGGTCGATATATATCCATATAAACCATTGACACATACTAGAGCACATACTGTAGCTTTAGTAGTAGTAGTAGTACAGGAGCTTTTATACTCCTCTGCACGTTGCAACATGGAAAACCAAATAGTTACATGTTTTAGAGGAGCTACAACTCAAGTCTCTACTGTACCTGTTTGCTGGAGTAGTGAGCGCTGAAACCTACTTGTGACATCTCCATCTGGAAGCTGTCACCTGCTATGCCAGTGCCTTTTGGAGCAAACAGCATATTAGAAGGTCAGGAGAGCAGAGGATTATTTTAGACCCCATTTGGAAATAAAACATGGTGGCCTAATGAGCATGCTACAAACTGTCTGAATACTGCTGTGTTATTCATTTGAACTCCCGTGGAATGTTGAACAATGGCAGGCTTGTTTTAACGCGCACATTTGAAACTTTGAGAGAGAGAGAGAGAGAGAGAGAGAGAGAGAGAGAGAGAGAGAGAGAGAGAGAGAGCGTGTCAGTGTTCTCGTCAAGTCAGTTATGTGTATGTACAGGAAGATGAGATAATAAGCACCCTCTATGTTGAAGATGCGGTTTCCCAGTGATCCCGCAATTGTGGAAAGGGCAGCTTCCTCGGAAACGTTGAAGAAGAATCTTTCCGTAGGTGAACTGGCAATGGACTTGATTTCTGCTATTAGGTTTTCTGTGTCAATGTTGTTTCTTGTGTAGTAACCAAGAACCTAAAAACATAATCACACAGCACAGTGATCAATGACATGGCAACACATGAAAGAACCTGTAACAGAGGTAAAATAAGGGTAGTGTTAACCCCTTACTATACTACTAACAAGCAGAAAAGTATTACAAAAGTATATACTGTGCACAGCTGGAAAAAATGTGTATATCACTGATATTTAAAAAAAGATATAATAGACATACAAAAAATATTTATAATATATTTATAATCAAGATTAAAAAAAAGGATTAAAACTAAAATATATTTAGAAATCGTTATAAATAGTAAATGCTGAGGAACTGTATGTATGCATACTATATATACTGTATCTACACGTACACACTGTGCAATACATACGAAACAATATGCATAAAAAAAATAAAACACATGCGAAGCTGTGGTGCAACTCATATGGGCCTAAAATGCCCAGAGGCGTGAGGTCATTTCCCAAAACCCCCTATATCTCTCCCGGACTCACTTCCTGCCCCACTACATTGTCCTCTTAGAAAATGCACAAAATAAACAACAATCCATTTGTTTTAAACAAAGCAGCATACAAATTAGACAAGCAAGTAAAATAACAATAAAATATTTCACTTACAGCAATACCAAACCGTTTAATTCCCTGTTTCTCACATTCCCCGATGACGGCATTCCTCCGATCTACGTCATGTGATTCCCCATCAGTGACAACCACCATGACCTTAGCTGCATTCGCACGACCACCATTTGCTGGACTAAAGCCGTTCTGTCTAAAACAGGCAGAGACACATATACTGTTTTCAACCAATTAGAACTGTTGGCACGGTATCCAAGCCCACACACACAGAAATAACACACAAACACAAAATGAATACATTACTAATGCATCAACCAAAATGCACTGTAGATATTTCTATACTAACCTTGCAAACTGGATTGCGTTGAAGGTGTTTGTAGCAGTACCATACATCTGATTGATTGCAGATACTGCAGCAAGCACACGATCTTTGGTTTTATAGTCCCGCAGTTTGAATTCAAACTTAACATCCTCTCCATACTGAATCACACTAACCTAACAAAACAAAGTGTGTATAAAAACAATATTAGTAAAAAAAATATTTCACTACTGTCAGCAGAGAGATTGGAATCTTTGGAGATTGTTCAATTAATGGTTCTTCCGCATTCAATCCATGGATTTCCCAACAATATTGCCCATTATTTCTCTTTGATGGATGTTTTGAGTATATAACAGTAATTACCAAGTACCTATGATCGAGTATCCAATGATATTTCTGTTTCGGGGTAAATTGGCTTTGTTTCAGTCCATGCATTGTAGATTTAGCTGGCTGGGCGCTGCCTATGTCAGCTTTCACAGCAAAATGCTGTTGGTGACGCACCCACCATTTTTGATTCCATCACAATGCTCCATCATGTTATTATTCCAATGTTTTTGCTGTCAGTGCTAATCCTGTAATCCTGAGCTAGTCCAGAAGAGTGTATACCTGGGTGTTTTCAGGCCCAATGTCTAGTGAGGGTATTAGATTCTTGAGGAAGTCATTCATTGGCTTCCAAGGGTAGATGCTGTTGGATCCATCCAAAACTATCACAATGTCCATAGGACCTCCACAAACTGGTAATGTAAAGCAAAGGATGAAGCTGCTTAAACTGGCATGGTGAAAAGCAGATACACTACCGCTAATGGGAACAATCAGAGACTTCTGAACAGGACTGTTAAGTGTAGTGGTACACGTCTGGGATAGAGGGTGGATTGCCCTGTAGGGGGGCAGTGTGGAGCTAAGTGCCAGTGCACTCATGTGGCATGGGAATGCATGCAAAAAAATTGTTTAAGAAGCGGCAATTCAGACAAAAATCGAGAAGTATGTAAAAAGGAGTTGGGTTTACTTCACTTCATACAGTTTGTCATAAATTATCATGCTTTGGATTCCTGTCACATTATGATTATGACACTAAGGAGTAGCATGTCATAGCCTTAAAACAGCATTTGGCAGTACTCTTGACCAGTGTTGGGCAAAATACTCAGGAATTGTAATAAGTTACTAGTTACTTCAAAAAGTTCAAAAGTCCTTTTTTAAAGTATTTAGCTGCATTACTAGTTACATTACTATATTACTTCTACAATCACTACCCTGCCTCCCCTTCTGAAAAATGACAACTTGTGTAGCCGGCTCATTTTAGAATTGAACCATCTTTATTGGAACAATAATTAACCTTAGGAGTCAACAATATGTGAAAACATTGCAGCCTCTCAAACCAGATGATTGGACAGGTTGGTTCAATTAGCCTACCCTAAGTTTGCTAGGACATATCGTTCAGACATATCGTTCTTGTAATGAAGTAATGCAGCATTACTTGGATTAATTGTAATGTTATTGCTGTTTTGGAAAAAGTGATAAGTTACACTACTAGTTACTGAAACAAGTTATAATGTTACAGTAACTAGTTACTGCCCAACACTGCTCTTGCCACGGCACATACTGTGATGTAATCTGTGTTATCAGCTTGGTAGTTTATGTAGTGGTTGTTTTGGCTTCCAACTGAGAGGCATGGCCCCTCACACACAGTCCCAAATAACCTGGATCCAGTTTACAAATAAACTGGTTCTAATGCCAAACTAACTGGATCCAGTTTCTAAACAAGCTGGATCCTGTTCCAAACTAGCTGGTGTCACAATTCTGCGTCTTGACACCAGCTGGTGCACGACACAGGGCTCAGAGTTCCCTTTTCAATTAGACAGTGTACAGTATCCCGATAATGGTCCTACTTTGAACAGCAGGGGAGAATGCAGGCTGAAGTTGGAAGAGAGGGCTGATTCCTGCACACACTCCTGGATAGAAGTCCTGGTCACCACACAGTTGTGACCAAAGAGGGCCACATGTCTGCTCCAGAAAACACCAGAGAAACTGTGTTTTATGACTTGAATTACTGTTATTACTATTAAACAGGTAATATTCATCACACTGTGATAAATAAATCAAGTTAATTTCAGACATTACAGTGTATTTTTCTTAATTATACAGTGGAAATGCAGGACGGCAACAACGTCTACATCTGCACCAAACAATTTTCATACACACTTACCAATAAACCATTAATTGTTGGCATTCGGGTAAGTGTCAAACCCAGACTCATATTGGTGTTGACATTCCTCACATTTGGAATACTAATAGAATCTGTGAAGTTAATGACAAAGTTGTTGTTTTTCAACAGATGTGTAAAGCATACATGGACTGCATTTATATAGCGCTTAACAGTATTTTGCCACACATTCACCAATTCACACACACACACACACCAGCACACACACACACACACACGCGCACGCACACACATTCATACACCGATGGTGATTGCTGCAATGCAAGGTGCGACCAACCACCGGGAGCAGTTGGGGGGGTAGGGGGTTAGGCATCTTGCTCAGGGATGCTTACAGGTGGGTCAACATCGTGGTTCGAACCCACGACCTTCCGGCTGGGAAGATGGGTCGGAAGGTCTGCCCTCCGTGTAGGTACTCGAAATGCACGAAGATCACAACATTGGCCCTTACCTTGGAAATTTAGCTTGTCACAGTTGTTTCTGGACTGGGAAAGGGGACACTTATAAACATCTCCTTTCCTATTTCGATTGTAACCACTCCAAGGGGCACCGACCATGAGCCTTTGGGAAGAAGGACCACATTCATTTACTAATGTAAACATTCCCTTCAAGAACCATCACTCTTAACATGTTGTTTGTAAAGCACTGCAGACTGTTTGCTCTAGCAGTTTCTCAAAGTATTTGAAATCACAAATGTACTAACTTAAACGGTGTGGTAAGCGATTGTGAGCCAATACACAGCCCTGGAATATACAGTATAAAGTGGTGCAGACCGCACCACACAACACTATCCCATCCTTGACCATGCACGTTCATTTTGGGGGGTGGAGCTTCTGAGAGAGCATCCTATGGCAGTGAAGGAGGTTTTTTTTTTTTTTTGATGAGCTTAAATATCAACGGTCTTTCTCAAGCTTGAGCCTCTTAGCCCACCTTTAAGGTACAAAAACATCAATAGCGCAGCATTTTCCCCATTCGATTTTAAATAATTTGTGAGAAAAGACATTCATACCATTTTTCCTGATAATTTGTTATTTGCTGGACAGTGTAGCCAAATGCTTCATCAGCTGGTCCACTGAAGATCTTGGCATCTGCTGTGCCAACGTTGAAAGTCTGACAGTACCAGAGCCTGTCAACTGGATAACAAATTGGACTGGTGTCATGTACCGAAATATTGTGATTGGTACTCCAGATCATCCCTTTGAATACTATGTTACAAAACAAGCTGCAAAAGAGTTAATAGGGTTAAACAGAGAAAGGGTTTTAGATTATTATTTAACGCACGGGAAGAAACTATGAATCTATGAATTTACACACAATTTCTCCAGCAATTTCCTTTAGTTGTGAGCTTGAGCAATGTAAGTGTTACAAGGGGAACTGAATTAGCTGAGTTCTAAGGAACAATGAACTTTGGAACAAAAGTGTGCATGGGCGTTTTTAGAGCCTTTTTAGGGCTCAAGCACCTCTTTATGTACCATTAGGTAGAGTGGCTAATATCCACACATTGGCCTGATTGTTATCATACACACAACCAAACCATACTTAAATCCATCTAACAGTTTCCAATTCATTTATTATAACAACCCAGAAAAGATATTGTCCTAAATATGTGTGGATTTTCTTGAATGCTGCCACACAATTTTGTCCACAATATAGCCAATAAAGCAATTTAAGTTTTTGTTAGCTCAAAGTCACGTCACATTGGTTGGCAAGGCTTAATGGGCGATTTGATGTTAGGGCTAGCGGAATTCTGGGATGTACAATAACAATTTAGCCACATGCTAATTTTCAAAAGAGTTGTAAACTAATCAATGGAGTAGGCCTATAAACGCAAAAGCAGACAAAAAAAAAAAACGCAGAAAACGAAAGGCTTTCAAAAAAGTGGTTAAGTTTGGCATACGACTAAGGAATGCACTTCTTTTTGTAATGTTTCTTTTCACCTGTCACTCACTATGACTAGAGCGACACCCTGTGCACCCATTGCACCCATCTAGCCATACAAATTAACATCACCCCGGCATATCTGGCGCTGACGCACTGGAGTAATTTACCATTTACTTAGAATTGTCCCCTAAGTGTGTCTGAATCAGCTAAATGCCTTTACACATCAGTCTCAAATCACAAATTGCAGTTTATACCCATACCTTATACCTAATGGCAGTACCTTGCTCAGGATTACTGTATGTATGTCGGACACGACATCCAATAAGCAATGAACACCCTGGAGACCTGACAACGGTGCTGTTGAGCATTGCCTCCACATGCAGGGGCAGGTGAACATCTAGCAATCCACTGCCAGAGGAATGTAAGGGGACACTTGCCTGAGAAGACCTTCACACCATCCCGCCACGCCTATTTACTGGGTAATAATTGCACTACAGAGTGGCACTTCCTCTGTACGTCCAATTCAGGTCAATGCCTACAGGCTCTATGCCATGAAGACCAATGCTTCACGCAAGGCTGTCTGCTGAAAACTTCTGACTTCCTAGCATATTTTACAACAGATTTGAGTGAAAACTAGACTACATTATACTGTATATAAACCTGTTTTATGGAGACGTATGAATTCTGCTGAATGTCTTTATGTATTTCACAAATTACTTATTTGTTGCTTTTATGCAATGTATGGGACAGTCTCAAATGACATACGAACTGTAAACCTCATATTACCATTATGACAGTGTGTACAGCATAAAATCCAATTAGGATGTATCATTATACCATTCAAAGCCATTAGCCAAATGTATATGTTACTGATACTATAAACTAATGTCAATTGCGTCGTTACTGAGACTGTGAGAATATAGGCTATATATAGGCTTCAACTACGAGCAACAATGTTTTATGAAAATAGCTTACTAACTCGCTTTGGGTCTAAAGCACATTCTGAAGGAAGCATTTAAGTAGGCTATCCCATTGTCTACTCTAAGTATATATGCTTCTAAATACAGAGTAGTATTTATTCTGCCTTGCAGGTCCCTGGACATTAAGAACAAGAGATGCGTGTACGTTTGATCGTAGGCTGTAGAGATGTGCCAAATAAACATAAGTAGCCTATACTTACATATTACGAATATAAAAAATAGTTTGTTCCTCCCGACGTACTCCATCTTCAGTTTAAATACAGAATGCAGTGTAGGATAGATACGGTTGCACTTGTCAAAAGTTCGCTGTAGGCAAGCTCAAGAAATTGCGCGGCCACATCACAGGTCCAGTCTCCAGACAGACGCAGACTCTCCTCTGTGTTCGACGATTATTCATTTCCTCATTAGATTAACCAGTAACGTTGATGATGAGTAGTCTACTTGCGTCAAGCAATGTGTAATATATGTTAGGCTATTGTGAACTTCACTATCGCAGGAAATTGAGGTCATAGCCACGCCACAGCGAACTTGTTTCATCACAACCTATTTGTTGGCAACACACGCTTGCCTTCCATCTTCAGCAGGCTACTGTGGAGTGACCTAAAGAAGTTTGGTTATGCATTGCCATGCGCAATTGCGAGCCTATACCAGTTTGGGATAATTTTGCTTATTGGAAATTGGAATTTAGCCTATATTTTAAATATAGTTTTATAGCTGAATATTATATACCCGCATTTTTGATATCCTACTGTAGTATGCTATGTAAAAAGTGACCATTAAGAAGGCTATAGCTAATAAATCACCGTTTTATGTAAAAAAACAACAAAACACACACACACACACACACACACACACACACATATATATATATATATATATAGTTTATAGACTATAGTAGCCTAGGAGGTTGAAGTCCAGTTTCATTGAAGTGACACATTAATTAAGGGTGTGTCACTGTTGGGCAACATACTGTAACCTATTTATGAAATACAGTATATATATA
>JAODOY010013766.1:0-27521 GCA_025399855.1 Forbesichthys papilliferus | reverse complement strand
CTCCTCCTCTACAGGGCTTCTGGTCACCCCCCACCATTCCCCCTCTCCACCATGGGGGCTCGGGCCTTCAGCTGCTCTGCCCCCAGACTCTGGAACACACTTCCAGTGCACATTCGACATGCTCCACTGTCACCTCGTTTGCTGAGCTCCTCAAAACCCACCTCTTCAAGATTGCCTATGACATTTGACTATTTTTTCCACTTTCAACTGACTGTTTCATTTTATTGTATTTTTATTTTATTTTATGTTGTATATATTTCTCAGATAAAATGTTTATTTCTATAGTATGTATATATTTATCATATCAAATGTTTATTTCTATAGTATGTATATTTCAGCCAATTGTTTTATACCTACAGTATGTATTTACTATATGTAAGATGTCCTTGAGTGTTGAGAAAGGCGTCCAAAATAAAATGTATTATTATTGTTATTATATGACCGGGTCCCCCTGGAAGATACTGTGGGAGGTGCTGCGGGAGTATAGGGTGAGGGGATCCCTTTTAAGGGCAATCCAATCCCTGTATGTCCAAAGCAAGAGCTGTGTACGGATTCTCGGCAGTAAATTTGACTCTTTTCAGGTAGGGGTTGGTCTCCGCCAGGGCTGCCCTTTGACCTCCAGCGCACACTGGATCAGTTTGCAGCCGAGTGTGAAGCAGCTGAGATGAGGATTAGCACAGCTAAATCTGAGGCCACGGTTCTCAGCAGGAAACCGACGGAGTGCCTACTCCGGGTAGGGAATGAGTCCTTACCCCAAGTGCAGGGTTATAGTACCTCGTGGTCTTGTTCGCAAGTGATGGGACATTGGAGGAGATTGGCTGGAGAATCGGAGCAGCGGGAGCAGTATTGCAATTGCTCTACCGCACTGGCATCTCCCTTAGAGATAGGGTGCTCAGCTAAGCACAGAAGCTCGGCTATCTGTGAGGAACTCGCAGTAGAGCTGCTGCTCCTTTGCGTCGAAAGGAGCCAGTTTAGGTGGTACGGGCATCTGGTAAGGATGCCCCCTGGGTGCCTCCCTATAAGGAGGTGTTCCAGGCACATCCAGCTGGGAGGAGACCTCAAGGAAGTGACAAGACTAGGTGGGGAGATTACATTTCCACATTGCCAGGGAACGCCTTGGGATCCCACTGTCAGAGCTGGTTAATGTGGATTGGAAAAGGGAAGTTTGGGGTCCCCTGCTGGAGCTGCTGCCCCCGCGACCCGACTCTGGATAAGCAGATGAAGATGGATGGATGAAGTTGACTAAGTTTAATAGCAGTTGTTTTGTGTTGGTAAATTTTTGCCACAAAGGTGTCAAAAGGGTAGTAAATTTGAGGAGGGCACAAGGGTTAAGATATAATTCTGAGTGTAAAGTTAAAAGGTATGCAAATGAAATAGACATCTATAGTTATAAATCTACAGTCTGTTATTTCCTCATTTGTTTATTTTAATCTCTCCTTCACTAACGATTAAGTAAATATGCTACATTTCTTAATATGCTAGTGATATTCAATACATGTTGTTACACTTTGTACCATCTACAGATTCCTGCTTTCAACAGTAGCCTACAACTCAAACATCCTTTTCCCCAGATTTCCCATCTCACACTGAACGCGGAAAAGCAGATGTTCGATTACTTAAAACCGTGTATAGCTCATTAAGAGGCAAGATTATGGATTACCTGATATCATTTTGTTGAAGGCAGCCATAATCCTACCCTCATACTGAAGGGCTGCACAAGCCCAGATTTCACATGGAAACAAACAACACCCACTTTACCTTTTCCAAGAAGGAACACAAAAACAAACATGTTGGGTGCAGGAGGCGGTGGAGTAAATGAAACCTCGGGAAGAGACTAGAGGGAGGAATCAACCCTTAAAGTGCAATAGGTGCTGAGTGGGCAGCAATAATTAGCAATACACAATGAGCAATATACTAACAATGTATCCAGGCAAACAGAATGTTATTCTCATCCATAGGAGTTAAAATGTCTAACAGTCGTGCTAATGATAAATGCCACATTTGGCTGTGACCAAGGGAGTCATAGAGAAAGACCATTGACTTCGTGGCACAGTTGTTAAAGTCATTGCCCCCGCACATCCAGCAGCATCTCCATTGTCGGGGCGGGCGGTGTGGTGGCAGCACCGCCCACTCAACGACAATCACGTGAAGAACAGAAGCATATCAATGAGTTAATGCATAACCATTTAAACATCCTAAACAGCAGGGAAGTGGCACTTCTAGGACAGTAAATACTAGACTATAAACATGTGTTTTAAGTTTGAATTTGAAGTCGATATTTGAGTAATGGGGACAATCGCTTTTTAAACTCTGGGTTGATAACAAGTTTGCATTCTTACCATATGGTACCACTAGCTAAGAAATATATGAAGAACTTAAGAGATGGCAGAATGGAAGTTTTTAGCCTCACTCCGCCTGGCTAATGCTTGTTGAGACTATTGTCTGAAAACCCTGTTTTCATTGGTGTTTTCACAGCCACCCTGCCGGCAGAACAATCAGATGACGTTGAAGTCAAGCGTGCTTCAAAATGGGTGGTAGAGCTAGATGAGGTGATAAAAACATTTGTAGTGATGCCGATTGATTAAATGCTGTCCAATAGTTTTCAGATTAACCAGAGGTCTACGCCCAGTAGGAGGAAACGACTTAATACTTCTCAGTAGAGCATTGCCAGACCTTATTTTCACAAAGTGAATATTAGGTCTGGTCACACCAGGCTAGCTGTTTAGTTACATGTGAATTTTAAGCACCTTAAATATGGAGTTAGGGATTCTGTAGAAAGCTTGTTTACATTTAAACTACATCTAAACCTTCAATTCCAATATCGATAGTGTCTCTGATATGGCGCTCCCCCAGAAGCTCTGCCCTCCACACATTAGATATGTATTGCCAAGGCTGAGATATCGAGGCGCAAATATATACTTAGTGCTCATTCTGTGTGCATGATGAACACAGAATCAAAGTGTTCTTACACAACCATGGCTCCATAAATTGGAACACAAACAAATAATGCGGTCTGAACCACCAACTTACAATCGCCAACTCCACCTTTAAATATAGTGCTGCCAAGTGGCAAAGGTTTATATAAATATATATAAAATATTACATTTTGAGCCAGAACAATCTTTCCACCCAAGAAACACCCTTCATACAGTATAGGTGCCATGGCGATAGCATCCTATTGTTGTACTCTTCAAGACAGAAGGGAGCAATGCAAAGCTGCAGTCTTCATTCAGCCAGGAATGTGGAAATCGTAAGATGCGTTACATTCGGCCAATTTGACATGAACTCAAACTACAGTATATGGCTGAAACACAGGAAGGTGGATATATACGACTAGCCTAGTCTGAGCCAGACTGACATCCTAACAAAGCATTAACTCAAACTATAAGGCTGAAACACAGGAAGGTGGACATCGATGACTAGCCTAGTCTGAGCCAGTCTGACATCCTAACAAAGGAAAACACTGGTATTATTTTACGATGGAAGTCCAACAGACGTCACCAGTTTCACTGTTAGGCTGTATCACAACATATTCAAGGCATTCATTTATGCAATGAGTTCTTTTTTATATATACTGTGTTATATAAAAAAAACTAAAATAAAGTCTACTTTCTTTTGTTGGATGTAAAATAAATAGATCAGGTTGGTTTTCTTGGGTTTTAGTGCAAATAAATGTGTAATGTCAGAATGCAGTATATAGTATGTATAAACAGTATGGTTTCTTAATAATAAACTATGAACAAAAACAATCTGGACACATGTATTTTCAATATTGCTCCATTGATGAGTATCCAAAGTCTAATTCACTATTGCACCATTATAGTGCAATAAATCTGTTGGGTCAGGTTTAATAACCTATATGTCAATAGACATTCCAAATTACACAATGCAAAAGCAAGTTTTCAGAGAAATATTCCAGATGTTATTAAATTATGCTGTGGCAGTTTCCCACTGACTAGTTTTCAATGTTAATTCATAATACAGACAATTTTAATAGCAAAGAATACATCAAGGGGATTGTTCATTATCTCAAGGTGACCGATCCCTTACAAAAAGCTGATGCCTTTAGCCGATCAACAGACCTGATAAACTGTGTAATAAAAATCCAGTACGATTAAAGAAACGCAGTCACAATGAAGACTAATCTATGTTGCAACTGCACTCTGCTTAACAACCATTTTTTGGCGGGCGCCTTTTGATGCAGAGGCATCGAGTCCGCTTGTCCCTCCAGAAGTGTTGGGGAAGCCGTGGGCCGCCACGTATTTGCGGTAGGCTTCGCGGATGATGCGGAACGCTCGCGTGTTGGCGTAGGGGATGTCGGTAACGGGGTCGCGGTACAGCGCCGCCTTGTGTGTGACCGGGCACACCTCCTGGACCGGAGGCTGGCAAGCCACCTGCGCGCTGCTCGGGAAGCCTGCCTCCAGTGCTTCCTCGTCGCTAAATGTAATGTAAGTCCGGGAGCACAAACCTCCGCCAGACTGCTGGGACGGTGTGGTGGGATTCGGGGGTGTAGTCTGAGGAAGGTCCTGATCCAACCTTTTTAAAGAAACGAGACACTTCTTTACAAGTCACCACTGTTGTTGTGTATATGTGCTGTGACAACACTTTACAGTCTGGTATGTTGTTAAAATAACAATGTAGCCTATTTGTAGATTTCCCAACAAAATAATACAAGGAAATAGCTCATTTAGGTGAGAAGGAAAAAAAATTATGTCACCCTCTACTGGCTGCATGTACAATTTACATTTTTGTATAGTGTAAAGAAAAAACTTTAATTTTCCAGCCAGCTGTAGAACTGATCAACTTTCTCCTACTGGTAAAATAAATTATAGCCTGGGATCTGAAACTCTGATTAAATTAGAGACTTCTGCAGTCAATCTTACCCTTCAACATCCACATTTTCTTCTTTTAGAATAGAATGAGAAACAATTGGCATGAGGACTGAATGATAGCGAATGGTTGGACCATCAAAACGCCGTTTCTTGTGGACGTGTTTCTTCTTGTCAGCTTCCAAACGTTCATAGTTCTCTTCAGACAGAAAAAAAAAATGACAACATATTAGAACATAATATGTCTCATTACGGTTGTACCTGTTCCAAAAAACATAACAGTTTCTTAACCGTACCAACACTACCAGCAAAATATATGTTCACAAGGAATCAGGATAAGACACGAATGGCGATATTCCACAATATCTATTGTACATGTATAAGCACAATACCAAAATAATTGCAGTTTTGACAAACATAAATAAATAAATAAATCTCTCACAGACACACACACCTGAGTGAACGTAGCAGTGCAGACATCTAGGAGGCTTTAATAACAGACCCACAGAGGTCCATGCCAGAAATAGCCTTTCAATATCTTCAAAAGAGTTGAGTATTCTCACCCAGAGAGCGGATGTTGAGCTCAGCTGTTATCTTGGCCCCAGCCAGCAGCTCATCCTGCGTGAGGGGCCTGTCACGGTGCGCGCCCCTTCGTCGACGGGGGGCGTCCTGGCGCTCCTGCAGCCGCAGGTTGGTCTTGCGAGTGTGCTCGCTGGTGGACTGACGTACGGACTTCCGCGCTGGAGGGGTTCAATCATGTTTTAAAGCTGCCCTACCCAACATTTACACATTACACAGTATAAGCAACCATTTTTTATGAAAAGGGTGTCTGAGCTTTCACCTCAGATCTCAACACGATTCATTTTTTAGGCTTTTTAGTGATAGAGCCCAGTTTAAACAAATAATAATGTGATTGTTTGGAAGATGTGAGTGTCCATGGTAGCCTACTGCCAGAGTAACCTTCACAGAGAAGATTACTCTTCGTCACCCCTGTTGAAATCGTAGCGTGCTTGGAATACTCCTATAATGATTTAGTCCAGGGGCACATTGTGCTAGTTAAATGTTGGGTGAGTGCACACAGGTCAAATAAAGGGACGCATTCGCTCTTGTTTTTGTTCTGCAGGTGACAGCTGCATGTGTGAGAATTAACTGGTGTGGACGGGGTTGGCTTTTGGGTCTATTTACATGTGTTGCAATGTTGAAACAAGTAATACCCCAAGCTAGGTAACGCAGCGTTAAATAAATTTCACTTGAAGAACAAATCATAACATTATACTGTAAATAGGTAACATTTCAGATTACACATTTGTCCTAGTGATGATGACATTCTGCCAGGGTTACTCGAAAGCCAATAAAAAAGAAAGTCCCATAAACAGAATTGCAGGTGAGCTCAGCATTCAATGATTAACAAATGTTTCAGTACTGTATGAAAATAGTCTTACTATCGTTAAAGTCTTGAAATTCCTGAGGAATTCGCCTCTTCAGCTCTACTTTGGATTTTTCAGTCTTCTTCAACTCCTCAGAGGGCCTCTTGGGTTTCGGCTTTGCAATCTTTATAGGCTCCTTAAATCAATCAAAAATAAATGACTAGTTATACACTAGATCTGTTCTCGGTACTCCAATTATAGTTAATTTCAGAGGTCTTTTACGATGTTGTTATCACTGTGTGCTGGTATGACCAATTAATAATAGCAGCACTCTCTCAGTTGATTACAGTACACATATTTCTGCTATATAGATACCTATTGTCATATATGTACATCCATATATAGTGTTTTTCACCCTCATATAGTTGAGTGCAGATATTTCAAGTCAAGTAAAGGAAAAGCTAATATAAACATACTGTATAATGACAGTGTTTAGTGAGTGTGTAAAACTAAACTTCCACTGAATTAAAGATTACTGAATAAGGATAAGTATTATGGACTGAAAAATAATCTCATAAAAGTAAGATATTATTGGCAGAGCTGCGACATTCTACCTTATAAGCTTTAGTGACGACTCGACTCTTCCTCTTGGGCGCATCATCCTCTTGGTCGCTGTCTGGTTCGTCTCCTTCATCAATGTCAAAGTCACTGTCCACCTCATCCTCTGTGTCTGAATGCTCCCCGTGATATTCGTCATCTCCCGATTCCTGGGAAAAACAAAAACAGCACAACAGGAGTTGGTATTGATGGTTGGGCTGGGGAGTTGGCCTATTACTTCTGATATGATAACCAGGGGACAGACGATGTGGTCAGTAATCCTTTCACCGAAGTAGGTGGTCAGAAATCATTTCATTCTTATAAAGAATGCGAAGGAAGCGATTGGTTGTTTGCTTTGACATCCCAACAATAAATATACTATATTCCTGACGTGCCTAATAAACGTCTACTCACATCATTGAAGCCACCATAAGTAGTCTTATAGAATTCGTCTTCTTCTTCGGCATCAAGTAATTTTGACATGCGGTTGCCCGCTGTTTTACGGGGTTCGCGGGTATCTGCGAGACTCATTGTTAGGATTGCTACACTACGTTAGCTCGCAAATGCTAGCACTAGTTAGCAGCCGAGTGATACTCTTTGGCCTATATAGTACACTTCTTTTCAGCACTTTTGGGTTGTTTATTTAGGGCAGTATGCCGTTTAATGTAAGCAATTCGCCTTTACATTTGGTCTTATATTTTATATATACAAAAATAAACTAAACGTAACATAACACGACGAACCCCCTTGTTTACGCCGGATATTCGTTTCCAGGTTATAGACCGGAAGTACATTTCGACTTCAAAATAAAAGTGCAAAACAAGTGACAAATAATGATTAAAACACAAAATACCAAATGTTATTTTCAAATGTGTTATTGTGTGTACTGACTACAACGTGTATTTGGAAGCATACTGTAGGTTGAAAGCGTTTTATCGTTGTTTCTTGATCTTTTAAATTAAACAATTTGTTTAAATAAATGTAGGCGGCTCGACTTTCTGACTCTAGATAATGTCACATTACCACCTGAGATGCGTACCATCATCAAGACATTGGGATTGGCATCAGAGACTGCAGTAGCAGCCCTTATCTGTGGCATCATAACAACATCAATATTCTAAAGTTAATAGTACATACCTACTCAAATTTCCAACACAAATACAATTCCATAAAGGTGGCATTGTTATTTATTCTATTGTAGTCTATGTTTAATGTATTTTATTGCAGTTCATAATCAACAAATTAATATTTGTCTCTATTTATGGGACAACCATTAGTTGAAACGATGGTCACTGTATAACATACACAATTACTTAAACCAGTTTATACAACCAAGATAATGCACAACCATAATCATATGTAAAATGAATAATGCTGTTGAACCTTAGTCCCTGCATTTCTGTGCTGTCGCCATGACAACAACCTGGCTCAGGATACCAGAGATTGGGACATGCTGAGAATGATATATTCATTCATGGAATCCATCCAGGTCAATGCAATGGATGACAGAAGGCATGTACAGGTCAGCCAAACAGAGATTTAGGTCTCACACCAGATGGAAAGGCCTGCCATTTGAAGAGAAAGGGACAAACCTATCATCAAATACAACATCTCTCATTATAATTATGAGCATCAATTTGTTTTAAATAATGCATATTATCTGTTTTAAAGAAACACCTTCGTATAGTTAGTCTTAAAATAGCAAAGTGGTGTTGTGAAACACACCATATTTCATTTGATTTAGTAAATATGAAAAATACTCAACAATCATCAATCATACAGAATAATACCTGACCTTACACACTATCACTAATGTACAGAGATGGTTACTTAATGCACAGTGTGGGTCCTTCTTGTAAGTGAAGATCTACTGATATGGCTTTAATGTTTATAGTTAATGTTGTTTGGTTCTGACATAATAGCTGGGTTTTCACTTCCAAAGCAACATTACGGTAAATGTCAAGTCCTTAACAGTGATTGGTAATGTGTAGCAGCAGTGCAATATCCTGCACTCAGCTGTACAGTCACGTGCTCTGCTGGTAGGTGCCCACTATTGTCATGGAGAGAGAGACAATTGCGTAGTCAGGAGCTTGCTATCTGGTTCATGGGAACTTGCACTGATAAGCACTTTTCTGTCCAGCTCAGCGCTATGGAAGACCAGTTGTGTCTTGTGTCTTAACGGTATGACGGCTTGATTGCGTTACAGTGCCCCGCCCCCGTCATACAGTAGGGCCCATGTGAGCTCTTAGGGAGGGCTTTGGAATAGGACGCACATGCACACTCTGACACAGAACACAAACTATATGGCGTTTCACTATGCATACACAGAATATTCTAGATATTCTATTAGGCCTGGGTTAAGTAGAGTGTGAAAATCAGATAGAGTGTAGCCTTTGTATAGAGTCCTTAAAATAATATTTTCTTTTTCAAAATATTATTTTATCCTTCACTTATTCTAAACGTCTAATTTTTGACATAATCGTCAGCACGTAATTATTATTACAATGTATGACTTAAAATGTCAATAGAATACTAGAATGAGTAGAATTAGTTTGTCATAGAGCAGAGTAGGCTACTTGAGTTAGTTAGTTAATTCCATTAACAAGCACATTAATATTATTATTTTAATATTAATAACTAAATGTTACCATTCCTATAATACACAGTTTTAAACATGCTTTCGGGAGATTTTTGGAGCATACTACAAAGGTCGGGTCCCAGAATTTATGTGGATTTCTACTTAATCTGGAGTAGATAACAAGATAACAAAATGTATTGAAAATGACTCTCAAAATGAAGCTTGCATCAAACACCATTCATATTGTGGACTACACATTTAAGATTATTTTTGGCCACTGATACAATTAGTTATTGCAAGATAACAACTAGATATTATTTTGCAATTGACCGTCAATGTTAATCTGAATCCTCAATCTAACTCAGTGATGTTGTTTAAACTCTGCTTTACCGGATTCGTTATAATGTCCAATGTTATACAATCTGATACATCTAATCCAGAATATGATTCGAATAGTATATTCAACACATTTATAAAAGCTTACATGTTATTACAAACTTACTTTGTGTCTAATATGAATTTAAAGTAACCACGGTTGTTTGTTTTGGTTCAAAACTCATAAAGCACATGCTTCTCTGGTAGATGAGTGGCTAGAGCGACTTTCTATCCTCCACCTTCAGAGGTCAAATCACTCGTTATAAAACGATGCAGATGCATATAGCTAAATCCTACAAATATGTAGCTTGCAATGCAGTCATGGGAGTTTTATCCAAACAAGATCAAGGTGTCTGAGTGAATACTTACCCAGTATAACGTACAGCCCTTCTGCCAACAACAATAATAAAAATGTAACTTTTTTTATTGGACTTTAACAATCATTAACAGATTTATGTGAATATGTTTTGATACCTGCAAGGCAAGATATTAAAGTAACACTCCTTGATTTGCAGTTTCCACAGTTGGGTGGAAATCCACGGTTTCAGGGCGCCATAATGCAACTGATAAGTGTACTTAAAAAAATAAATAAAAATGTTGTGAATTTGTTGAAAAAAGTCATTACAACCCTTTGTGTACAATGTTTTCTCTATATGTCAACTTAAGAGTGCAATGTGTCGCTACTCCATCAAGGGAAAAGCTGGCTCCTGCTTTGATTTCCACATGTCCGCAGAGATGAGCATGCCTTGTCAGCTGCAACAGTGGATCCAGTATCTGTTGGCATTATTGGCACCCTCGTTTATTCTCTAGAGGTGATGGAGAGATCAATGTGCATGTGGCTGTATGGTAAGAGCGAGGTGTGAAACAACTTGTATGTTGGAGGGGGAGGAGTAGAGAGGAGAGTGGGTTA
Organism: Forbesichthys papilliferus; assembly: GCA_025399855.1. NCBI lineage: Eukaryota > Metazoa > Chordata > Actinopteri > Percopsiformes > Amblyopsidae > Forbesichthys > Forbesichthys papilliferus. Next base: position 16,865 of record JAODOY010013766.1, on the reverse strand, counting down.
ATACACTGTGAGGGAGGGCGGTCAGAGCATGGGCTCTCACAGTAACAATAATATTTCTGTAGTGATGGTCAAGGGGAATTTTGGACTCTAATCAGGAAGTGTTCATTTAAACCACAAGATCTGTGTGAATTTTTTAAAGACACTTAATTGTAGTCCTGCCCTGACAGGTACCACCTTGGAAAACATACAACTACTTCAATTATAATATTAGTAAACATGAACCACTCCTCCATTTTTACACTTGAAGGAAGGTAACACCTCCTTACTGTAATGTTTGAATAATTGCTGTTCCAAGACAGCCTTGTCTCGCGAGCTTCAGTTTGACCTTACCTTGTCAAACCATCTGGCGCAGAAGGTTAGTTCCAAGACGCAGTGTAGTACCTGCCATGCTGTACATGGACTTAGATGACCTCTAGTGGAAGAACTTAATCACTACAATTGTGCGTGTATTTTTATACTGTTTAAATAGGACAAATTATCTAATATAAAATATATTATAACAATAATATTGTGAACAATATTCTTTGACAGTTAATATCATTGCAATAACATTCAGTTGTGTCTGGTTTTCTCAAACGTTCTCACTTTACCATAGGCATACTTTAGCATTAGGTCCACCAGTTACCTTGACATAATTCTAATAACAATTTGTTTATTATCTAATAGTTATTAGTTTACTGCTATTTGCAAATGTAATGCAGTACACATTATTCATGGTTTATACAATGTATGCATTTTATTTGAATAATGTTTTGAATGTAATTTAATTAAGATATATTTATATAAATACTTAATTAAAATATATTCATTTAAATGTAATAATATGGCTCTGATAGGCCTGCAAGTGGCGTGTCCGGCAGCAGGTATGTATCTATACCACAGGTGCGCATGCTATATGTCGACATGCGTGGCCCTGATCAGTTCGACAAGTAGTCTAACCTGTGGTGAATGCTGATAGACCCAGATTAGGTTAATTGTGTCTAATCAATAGGCCTATAGTTCAGAAATATGAATAGCTCATTTTACGAATGGTTTCATGTTTGTTGTTTTTTTGGCCTCTTGTCCGGATTGTTAATGGCGCTGTAGTCAACAATAAACTGTCTTTACGAAGGTTAATGTTTTCTAATGTTTATTTTCTGTTTTTCTGAAGGGTTGGAGTGGACCCTCAAAGTTCTTCTTGCTTATTGCTGTAATAACCTCAATGTTCTACCTGCTTATTGCTGTAACTACAACGCTTCAATCTCTGGTGTTTAATCGTTGACAGATTTGGGAAGATAACCTGGAAATGATGAATGTCCATAATCTTTAAACATCTTTAGGCATGAACAGTTTTGAGCTGGCAATGAATCCTTTTGGGGGGGGAAGGGGGGGGGGGGGGGTTACAGCAAACCTAGTGGTGTGGGTTACTGGTAACCATGGGTTTTACAGCGTACCCAGTGGTTTGGGTTACTGGTAACCATGGGTTTTACAGCAAACCTAGTGTTTTGGGTTACTGGTAAGAATGGGTTTTACACAAACCCAGTGGTTTGGGTTACTGGTAAGCATGGGTCTTACACAAACCCAGTGGTTTGGGTTACTGGTAACCATGGGTCTTACAGCAAATCCAGTGGTTTGGGTGTCTGGTAACCATGGGTCAATCATGAACAACCCATGAGTAGTAGCCAACCCTATTATGTAGGGAAACATGCTGCATACTGACCACACCCTGGAAGCTGACTGGTAGGTGTCACTGCACGTGTCAGCTGGGACTAATCTGTAGTGTTTTACACCCATTGGGAAGAATACATCTTCCTTCAATAACAGATGAGGTCATGAGTTTTGGCTTAATGTTCCTCTTACCAAGACAATGTGTTTGGTGTTTTCCAAGACTTATTTGGTTTTAAAAAATAAAATTAAAAATATATATATATACACGCACAGAGACAGGGTCTCTTTCAACCAGTTTTATTTCCATTATAGTTTATTTTCTCATAGAACAGATATGGCACACAGGTGCAACTCTCATCAAAATCAACAAATCTCACAGAATACAGCATCTTCAGCATCACTAAACAATTCCCAATATCCAGAAGTTATATTGAATTTACAAACATTTTTTGATTTCCATTTACAAAACAGACAACATACAATAGTTCTGTTATAATTAGCTTTTTTAAATTGGGTTTTCCTGTTCAACAATTTGATACTTCCACGTACAAACATCTACACTTTTTACACACCGTACATTAATTTTAAATCGAAAGTCATATTTTGGAGAAGAATCTTCTCATGTAATATACAAGTTCAAGTCAAAACTTCACTGTGTAATTCCCGTGGTTAATTGTCTGTCTTGAATTTATACAGCCATCACTGAACAAGTATGCACTCTTGTATTCATGATGAACAATGATCCTGAAGCCAAGGAAGCTTTGACTTTACCTAGTGCTAAATGAGCCACTGAGGAAAAGTACATTCCTTGACTGTGTTGGACTGCCTCAGCTCACACTGAAAGTAGGGGGGCAGGAGGGGTAGAGAGTTGTACAACCTTGTGACTTCTGTTGGGGGGAGTAGAGAGGAGTGCCATACCACTCAGATGCAGGAGGGTCATTTGTTCATGTTTCACACCAAAACAAGTTTGTACCGCTGGTCAATTTGGACACAAATCAAGGAGTGTAGCTTTAAGATTCTGCCAAAGTAAATGTTATAATTGTAGATAATACAAAACTTGTTTTACTTATTAAAATAGTCCAGCACATAGCAACAATAAATAGAAGTCTTACATTTAGGGGAGGAGCTTTAACTGATAGAGGGTGTACTTGTGATTGATTGACACATACTTGCTTGACCTTAGAACCATTGAGGGAAAGCCTCTACTTACATATTTGAGGCTATTGCTCCTAAACTCTGGAATGCTCTGCCTTCACCACTATGGCTTGCCATCTTTGCTGAGTCTTTCAAACAACAAGTTAAGACACACTTGTTTAAACAGGCATTTCACATTTGACTAGTTGTTTGGCTTCGTAGCGGAGACACCATGCTAATATTATTGATATGATGTTGTTTTTACTGTTTATTGTATAAGGCTACTGTGTACTTTTAATGTTTACCTTTGCTCTATTGTATTGCATTTATTGTAAAGCACTTTGTGACTCATGTGTCTGTGAAAAGCGCTATGTAAATAAATGATACTTACTTTAATACTGCCCTCACACAGAGCCAAGTAGATAAACAGGTTTTCTAGATATATTATTTTGTACTTCTTATCTATGCACTCTCTTGCTAAGCTTCCCACATTAGTACAAAATTATTTGCACAATTACAAGCATCCTCTTCAGAAAATCATATAGAAGTTAAATGTTACCTGGATCCAAGTTATTCTGGGGAGTACAGTCACCACTAACGTTCAAGACATGTACATATATTGCACCAAACCCCACTTTGATCAAGAACAACCACTGCAAGCAACACATCTATGTGTCGTCATACAACAATAATGAAAAAGACTAACTCTTGCTTTAGACATCAGAAACTCCTGTCAAACAGGATGTCCAAGAGGTCAGACAATACAAATACACAAACATGCTTAACAATAAACCAAATATTTAACAAAAAATGTGTTAATAGTCTCCTTGAATTTACGATCTGAGCCTTACTGAGCAACTAACAAGATTCATATGATCCCAACCCTCAAATAGCAATACGGCCAATACATATTTCAAGAGGTGTAATGGGAGTATTTGCTTCTTTAGGGTAACGAGCACCCAAGGGTAATAACATAACACACCAACTGCAAAAGTTTTCCTTCCCTCCCCTCTCTATTGAACTGTCTTGGCAGAAAAAGTAGAAAAATATGTGAGACACAAAACATTACCACAATCCCTCACAAATTACTTAGGTTTTTCTGTATTACACACACACACACACACACACACACACATGCACAGAGACATAATGTATCCAAGATATGATACATTATACATACTCATTCACAAAGAAAGAAAAATCACGTACAGTAACCAAAACCCATGTATGAGACACATTAGTGTGTGACTCATTACAGGTTAAACTCATCTAGTCAAGATGCTAATGCTAATCAAGCTAACCTTTAGAAAAACAGGTGAAAAACTCGCATCCAACTACTCTCCATCCTGCGCTAGTAATCAAACAGCATGGTCATGATTGCAAAACAGGTTCACTACAAAGTTCTTGCTAGTGACCGTTATTACAACCCTGCCATGAACACACACATACCATACACACACTCAAGACATGTTAGCACTCTACTCACTGATTGTCACCCTACCTAATGCACACTGCAGGATATGGAATGTATAAATATTAGCTACTGTACCAACAAACTTATACTTATGTCTGTCAAGCATTGAAATTGCAACTAGAATCATATGTTGAACCAAATATAGTTTTTTATCCTGTCGATACTTGTTTTTTATTCTATTAGTACTTGATTATTTTAACTCGGTAACTGACTTCATGTGCCAGCACGTAAAAGCTGTGGCTAAAGAAAGGAACATAGGGAGCAATATTATTGACTAACAGTGCTTTCTAACACACCAACTCAAAGTCAAGTCACGCAGACCTACTCATTCTATGTTACTTGGAGCTCTGCTGGTACAGCTCTGACACATCTGTGACATGGGTCTGTTATTACACTGTATGCAAGAAGACGGTCTGGTAAAAGTATGACTGGAGGCACATTTGACAATGACGTCTCTGCTCTGTGCCATTTCCTGTGTGTGTGTAAACAGTGTTTAGCCAATACTGACCTAAGGATAGATGCTTGTTTTGGTCAATTATAATTTGTGCTTCAAGTAGGGAAACCAGGTATGGTTGTCACACTTTGTACCCTTGTGTGTATGTCTCAACATCAGCACATCGCAAGAATAATTTAAACATTCAATAAAGATAGCTCTATGCCTTGGATAGATATGTGTTTACAGTTTAACCTCATGGCTAAATTACCTAAATAGTGATTAACTATCAAAGGCACTCTTACACACTAATACAGCCAACCCTGAATTGGGGCTTGTTGTCACAGTGTCTGGGGTTGTTTGTCCCTATGGTTTTTAAAATCTTCTGTAAAATCTAAGGCTTTAATAAAACGTGTAATTTTTTTTATTTTTATTAATTAGCTAACAAAAGTAAACAATGTTGTCATCTGAATTAATCATACATATAATTAATGTATTAGCTACACATTGTGTTTACCCTGCTATGATATGTCCATGAAAAGATGCCATACAACATAAAGACACCACATTTCAGTCAACATTTAGCTGTGCATGATGAATCCTATAGATTACACAAATCCACACTTTTAAGTGCAATTCTGTGTATGTGAGTCAATGTCTGTCAATGTCAATATCTGTATGGTCATGTGACATCATGTGGGAAAAAAACCTACACCAATTAGACTTTTGGAATAAAATGTTTGCTAACTAGGCCTATATTTTGGCTCTAGTTAAGAAGCTATTAACTGTATTATAATATCTTATAGCCCAAGACATACTGTAGCAACTAGCGTTTGATAGTTTTGTGTTCACCTAACGTTCAAATTGTGTGTGGAGAAAGTTTACTGCAGGGATATCAACCAGAGTAGGTTCTTTTTTGGAAAGGCAGCGAAACAAACCAAAGTCCGGTGTTTGATATCATCACTCTGTTTAAGGATATCACTACTCTGTTTAAACCAAATTTTGGAACTAAATGTCCCCAGAGGTGCTATCTCATCTCGTAGTGCCATAACCACATCTGGCCCTGCAAGATTATAAGCTCGGTGACAACCAACCCATGTAACAACCATACCTAGTTTCTACAACATTGTCATATCATTAAAATGTATTAATACAACAAAACATGTCTACACATACTGCATTTGATTCAAGGTTCAAAGCCTGTATAATCTGTGTAAAATGTAGATACACAGCTTATTTAAGATTAATGTAACATAGTATAGCTATTATGTTGGCTTAGAGGGAACTGAGGAAAGATATCTTGTACATTACTATGTTGAGCTAAGATACTGGAATGTATAATACGAACTGATTCACTATTACTATACAGTAAACACAGTGTAAACATTTAGGTCCATCAGAGCTACCGTGTTAGGTATATTTTAGACATTACTGAATCAGTTGGAAAGCAGCCCAATTCTTGGTGATGAGCCAACAATCTAATGGCCATTTATAACAAGGCAAGGGTAACTGTTAATATGCAATGTACAAGGACATGAGCTCCAGAATGCAGTCATGTTCTCTTCATAACACACACACACACACACACACACATGCGCGCAAACACAAATATTTAGTAAATGTATAACAAAAACCCATCCCATATACACTAAGATCCAGTGTCACACAATTAACACAGATATACATTAATACTGCCATAGGTTTCGATGTTTTAGTGTTTGACAACAATTAGGGGGGAAACACTTTTGACATCACATAACGCATACAATAACAACAAAGAATCCTGTGAAATACTTCTTATTATTTGAGGCTGCAGTAGAGCAACTGACAGCATTAAAAATAACAAATCAATAGATGATTGCGCTGGTATCTTAGCTCCATAAAAAGCTGTAGTTGATAAAACTGGTTGTTTTAACCAATGTATATTTTAGATCTTAGAGATATTGCTCATGTGAGAACATTTCAAATATTATGGGAAGGGAAAGACACAATTCGACATGTTCCACATATTTGCGTAGAAATTATTTGAAAGAAAATCTTGACTGCAGTTGAAATTAGCTCTAATTGCTTTGACATAAATATTTATTTCCAACTTTACTTTCTGTAAAAACAATGAGTTGTTTTCTACAACATAGTAACTTTGCACTTCCTGTTTCATAGGATTCTGAGTTTACTTTGGGGATGGCAGTGAGTTCTCTAGGTAATTGCAGGCAATTATCCCGTAATTATATTCAGGCAACAGCTGTCCTGTGCCGACTATGTTTTGTCACCCTCCAGTGGCCATTTATTTTACTGCAACACTTGACCTCGCGTTTCAGGTAACTTCATAGCAAGGAAACTACCTGCAGCAAGAGCCCCAGCAGCAAATATGATTGGCACCGCCTTAGTGATGCCTACAAAGGACTGGAAAATGCTTATACCCAGGACAGCAGCCAGCTTGCAGAGGGCGTTATGAAAGCCAAATGCCGTTGTCCTGTAAAACAAAAAATACAATTGGTCAAAGCAATGGAAAACTTCTTACATTTAAGGAAATAGGTGAAGAAATAATAATGAAGAAATTTAGCAAGCCATATATTAAAACATTTTCTTAAAAAGGAAACACCTCAGTTTGTGTCTGGAATTCACCTTGACGTTGAAACTAGTGCTAAATAAATGCCAATAAGGGGCACTCGACATTGGCTATTCTTGCAGAGCCAGCCTTTTCTTTGCATAAAGTCTGGGACACAGTGCTGGCTAACTGCGTCAAGACCCGCCTACTTGACAGAAGAGGTATTTTGATTGACATGCACAACGGCCAACTACTTAACTCAATGACAAAACAAGTCTGGCTGTTTGCAGGTCTTGTAGCTATGTTAATTAAGGCTAGTTACTGCTTAACAATAATGGAAAGGGTGACATTAGACTTAAATTAATTAGTTAATTAATAAAGCACTGCACTAGTGTCGTGCCAGAATGATGCATAGAATGAGTCTTGTGAGTGTCAATGCTAACAGCCAATGAAAGTATATTACCCCATTTCCTGAGTGCTGGCATGCTTACAGGCGCACAGGGGTATACTGTATGTATCAGACGTTCAGCATGAGTTGCTTTGGTGACGTAGTAATAATGAACGGAGGAGACTGAGACTACTCAGTGGCCGGTATACTGTACCTCTCTACTCCCCCAGTACAGCGTCCACAGGCTGACACCAGTCAATAATAAAAACCCACAGTATGGTTTGTGACCAGTGGTATCAAACACAAAAGGATGAATATGCCTTTCTATGGTCTGGTAAGTCATTCTCGAGAATGCGTACTCATTTTGAACTCAAATTAAAACCACTGACTATACCTTTAAAACCATGTGTATGAACCTTCTCATAAAGAACCAATAAATAGAGGTGATTCCTCTCAATTGACAGATCACAAGCCCCGTCCCACTTAGTTACTGTAACTAGGTCGGGTCAAAACCGCATAGTAACAGACAGTTGATAGAGTTTCTGTCAGATTCCAAACTTGCTCAACCGCTATTGGAGGACAGAGTAAAAGGGGGCGGGGCCTCGGCTCGGTCAAATATAAATCTAAGAAATGTTGACATGTAAATCTCTGATACCTTTTATCCGAGGGGTAGAGCTCCACGGTCAGGACATCCAGGGCATTCCACGACGCAATGCTGATGCCCCCAAACAAACACAAGAGGGCGATCATTCCTGACTCATTACTTCCAAACATCAGGAAGAAACAGCTGATGCAAGATATGACACTGGATCCCGCTGTAAGAAGGCAAAAGGAGAGAGAGAGAGAGAGAGAGAGAGAGAGAGAGAGAGAGAGAGTGTGCCAGGAAAGTTAAGCTCGTTCCATTTTCACGTACATTATCAGTGTTTACAAGTGAATTATTTGATTTGCTACAAGTTTGTAATCAAATACCAACCCAGCATCCTTAATCTGCCAATTTTGTCCATCAGCAATGCTGACACAATGTTGCCTGGCAACACGGCCAGCGTGCCGAGGAAGCTGACAAAGTATATCATGTAGGCATTGTTGTCGTCGCTGAAGTCGAGCATACATCCTTCTTTGTTGTGGAGAAAGGTGCTGTTCAGCAGCTTGCAGTTGACAAACCTGTATTTGAAGAGGTCTGGCGGAGCAGAAGGAGAAAGTGTCATTAGTCTATCAGAAGTCATTCAGACAACGTAGAACAAAAGGGCAGTTAAAGGACTCAATTCCATTTCTGTGGCGTTAGGAGAGAGGAAGATAAGACGTGAGCCTGTAGGAGCTCCGGCGTATAATAAAACCCTGTTTATTTAATCACCGGCAGTCTGTCAGGATGCATGCACATCATAAGATCAAATATGAGCACCCTCTGGCACAGGATATGTGTTTCATCGAGATCAAACAAAAAAGAATATGAGTGCGTCCAGGCTGAACATACACTGATGTACTCCATTGCATACAGAGTCGAGGGTTTAACAAAGGTTCAATTCCACTCAAAGGCTGTGTCATATTGAATGTGGTCCCGTTAAAGGAAACACACGTGTGCTTACTGTACCTGTGTTATAAAAGAGACTTGCGATGAATGTGCAATTTCTGAAGAAGGTGTTTGTGGAGGTGATGTCTTCGAAGTAACACTCTTCAAATACAGAGTCCTCAAACACCATGGACTTCATTTTGAGATTCAGGAACCTTGGAGACACATTAAATCATGTCAGCAATGTTCATATTGTGTGCAGTGGCACTGAAACCAAAAGCAATTTAAAAATATCAACTATTATATACAGTATACTATATGTATGTTATGTACAGTATGTGTGTATGCAGCATGCACGTGATTATAAAAGGTTCTGGGGGGAATAAATGTGTCGATCAAAAGGCACGTACTTGTCATTGAAGTATTGACCTTCACGGTGGACTTGGTTTTCCAGGGTGAAGTTGAATGTCACATGCTCCACCCTCTCCTTGGTGAACACCCTTGTACGCGATTCATATTCCTGTTTCTGGATGTACTTAATCATGTCAGGGAACCACACGGTCAGACCATAATAGCTGAGGAGCGGACGAGAGAAGAAATGAAGTTAAGATGCATTACGTTTCATAACATGAAGACGTAGTGCTGCAGTGTATATTACGTATTTATCAGTGGTGGGCCGTCAGGGCCAGCAAGGCCTTCCCTGCTGGCCTAAATACAATCATAATCACGATTTTGCGTTTTCCGTTTTATTATATTTTTTCATGAATATGTATTAAATTATTCCCAATAGTATATTCTCTTAATTTCACAGCTGTTCTCTTGGTTGCATTGCTTCCAGTAGTGTATGCTTATGTCAGAGCTTTTATCCAATCATATTTCATCCATCATGTGTTGCCATGTGAAATAAATCTACATCAAGGCCTTCAGATTCTTCGGTGTGGGCATTTGTACCTTCAACTAAATAGCAACGAAACTGTTGCTTTTCACCAATCAGATTTCAAGATGGCGACACTGAAGCCATCTAGCAACTCCGAAGCCAGCAAGGCAGTCCCAGCCAGGAGAAGGGGTTTTCTGCCAGGACCGCCACTATCTGATCCAGTACCGGTAATTACAAGCCCTTCCTTGGCTTGGCTCACTCAGAGCCTTCAAGAAACCTTGCAACATGTGGATATACTAGCTCAATGAAGTACGCCGGGAAACATAACTCTATAACGAAAAGACTTGCGGTAATATTAAAAAGACTGATACATAAGATGCTACATAAGATGCCTGTCTGTGATGCAGCGCCCAGTTAAACTGTGTTTATGTATAACATTAATAATAATGGTTTCTGTAACCGTGGCATCATATTGTACCGTCCAGGGTTCCTCCAAAGGGTGGTGCATCCCTTTACCGGGTTTGCTTCACCGGTGTGTGTTGTGGATGGCGGTGGTAAGCGCCCCACACCCACACGTGCAATCAGCAGATTGTTCCTAGCCGTGGGGGTGTGCTTTTGTTTATTTCTCTGTTTGTATTAAACGGCGAGCTGTGGCTCGCACACTCACCTGCATCAGCGTGTGGTTTGTTAATTCTGCACACGCCTCTCCAGAGCCGTTACGCATAATGATGGCGTTAAGGTGTGAGTTTTATCAGGTACACCACTGAAGGCCTAAGTGTAAAATGCACGACCCGTCACTGGTTTTTATTATATTTGTACTCTACCTGAAAGACATGGTGAACCAAACAGCCATCAGCATGAACGTGGTTCTCTTATATTCTGGGTTGAAGCAGGCCAGGAAGTTACTTCGCACCTGTAACACATTAACAACACAACAGGACAATGAATTGGGTTTTGTGTGGGTTTAATGTTATATTGTTTAATGTGGATCCAGTAATAGTAGCTCCTTGACTGTGAACAGTTGTGATAATAAACAATGTTAATAAATCAAATCTATCAAACCAAACCAGTTCCCGCTACTTAAAACATATATAAGACACTATACAATTTCACTTTATCTCATATATCTTATTTTACATTATTATTATTCATAAAAACATTTTTATATATATTTAATGTATTATTCTTATTATTCTTATTCTTATTATTAATAATATACATCACCTACACACAACGGGAGTAGGGAGCCGCAACCCCTTGCCCGTGTCACCAGCGCCTCGCACCCACATGTGCACTTTGTCACCAGACATATTAAGCCTTTTAAATCTTTTTTCACCTGCTTGGTGAGGCTGATGATCTTCAGTTTATAGCGCTGCCAGACGGGCGTGTCAGTGCCGGTGTCCACCAGCTCGTCCATCTGTTTAACAGTCTTGATAGTGGTGACCTTTGAACACAATGTAATTAAATCAACTGATGATAGCTACGTCTGTAACATTTAAACGTATGCAGGAGTCGTGTGAACTATGGCATGAATGTCTGTTCGAAAGTGGAAGTGTTTTTTAACCCTCCAGGAAGGACATTTAGGTTGATGTCATAATTGAGCTATAGAGCTCAAAGTAAATTGTTTTCTGTCACTGTACGCTAGTACCATAATTATTAGCTGACGAATTTGCATTACACAAATTGTAAATTAAACTTAACATAACTGGGGACATTAGAAGTGAGGACGGACAATTGTGATTTCCCAAAGCGTGTAGCATATGCCATGTTATTTTGTTCACCCTATGTCTTCAACACAATCATATGCAATGTCTAAATGTTTTAAAGATGGTGATTTGTGACTATGGTTACAATTTTCACACGCATGTATAATCCATGCACCTGGGTGCATGCACATTGTAATGTTGTTGACAAATGTGTGAGACAATAAAGTATTCCTTAAATTACTTTATTTATCTTTGTTTGTTGGCCTGATCCAAAATGGGTTTATATATTTTTCTATCTATGTATTTGGTGATACTCACTGAAAACACCCTTTCTGGGTAGCCCTTTGCTCTCATATTGGTATCGTGAATTTGCTTGAGAATCATCCAGCCTTCGTCATGTTTACCATTCTGTTCAGCGATAAGAGCAAAAGATGCATAAAAACCAAGCAAAAAAAACCATTTCTATTATTTTTTTATGGATCCATGATCCATGCTTGATGTTGTGTTTTCAGGCAAAACACCACATTAAAACATCTAACAGAAAAATCTTTAATGAACTTCACATGTTGTTGTTGCTTCTGTGGCCGAGCTGTGCCATTATACAGTACAAGAAAAACAGATGAGAGACTATTTGGAGATGTAACAGCTTTAAGAAAACACAGAGAACGGGAGCCTGTTGTTGACAAACACATTAGACGCGACCTCTGCCAACCTCCAAGTAAAAGCGTGGGCTTTCTGGCATGGCGCTGAGGGCGGCTATAGCTGCAACGGAGGGAAACGCACAGACCAGCACAAACACACGCCAGCTGTGGAACTGGTACGCTGATCCCATTTGAAAACTCCAGCCTGAGAAACACAGAAACATATAAACAAATCAGAATTCGAATGATACATCTATAGTATATGTAACATCAATGATCCCACAAACTACTGTATTTATGTGTTTTCATTGACAAATGTATTTGAAAAATACTATTGTGGAATAATCTCACAGCCAAACCCCTCTCCATCCACTTGGACCATGTTGGCCAGTTTGCCTTGAGTCACCTGCCGGCTGAGTTCAGTGAATAGCAGGCAGGCAGTCTGAAGGGGGGGGATGTAATTGGCTGCCACATATTGTGAAGGCGGAGCTAAGGCATGGTAATAACCACTGTACTTACCATAGTGAGGGATTATGCCCCAGGCCATAGCAGAGGCATAAATCCCGCCAATCATCCAGAACATACACAGCCAACTGAGGTGCTCTCCTCGTTTCTCTTGGGCCAGAAACTCAGAATAGTAAGAGAACACGATTGGAATGGAACCACCAATCCTGCCCAAATCAGAAAATATGCATTTGGATTCATTGGTAATAACAATTCCTTGGCAGCTATTCCTGGTCGTCAAGATTGGTTCATTTAACTTATTAGCCACATTTAGTCACAATGAGAGAGACGTCTTCTGCTTGGTCAAGAGCACAATTATCACGACACCCAAGTAGATTATGTAACATTAAATTAGCCCAGCTCTGTACAAAATAATTCGGAAGATACAGCAGTTAGCAGTATTAGCAGTCATTTATTTTATTATTCCTGGCAAAAAAGAACGCGAACATGAGGTACATAAATAGAAATGAGGTCAACAAAATAACGTGTCCCCCTTCCCCTCAAGAGAACGCCTCTTCTCTCCAGGCCGTGGCTGCAAATAAGAAAACGTTCTTAACCAACTTGGCTGCTTAAATAAAAAACTACAAATAACATCCTTAACTAAACTAATAACAGCACCGCCATGAGCATGTGACCTTCCTTTCTGTAGTATTTCTTCCATGAACTTACCCAACCCCGGAAAGGAGACGGCAGAAGAGAAAAGTGCTGTAGCCCTGGACGAAGGACGAGAAGAAGGAGAACACACTGTTGATAGAGAGACAGATGAGAAGGGACTGTCGACGCCCTATCCGATCGGCCAAGCCACCCCAGAGGAATGCCCCCACCATCATCCCGAAATATACTATGAGACCTGTAGGGGGACAAAAGAGCACAAGAAATGATATGGGCCAAGTACGTATGTTCCCCAAAAACACAGATACATGAGTCACTTTAGAAACACTCTAAGTGTTCAAAGGCTCACATATTCCCCTTCCCTAGAGCCACGCTGGCACACAACTGTGTTGAAAAAGAAAACAACACAGCCGTGTTGCAGTAGAGTGGTCTTAAGTGAGCAGTAAACCTTTACTGCTAATGAGCGGTCTACATAATTTGGACCACTGTGTTGCCCAATCCTCGATGGCTGTTTCATCTAATTTACAGCAAAGCTGCCGGTTGTCAGGGAGCTTCACTTGTTCCAGATATTGTATTAGTGATGTGGCAAACTGGTGACCGTTCAACACGTATGAAAGTGTTTCTCGTCACAAGCTGTGATGTGAGTGAGTACGGGTCTCCACTGTCCAGCCTTGCTTGAAGTTATGGGGCGTTGTGTGTAAGCGTGTTTACTTTTGGCCATAAGGGGCAACGCTGAGCTTAAATGTATAATAGTGTGTGTGCCGTGAGAACATGAGATTGTGTGAGCTCCTCACATTTGCATTCAAACACACAGGTGGTGTGACTTCGACTGAAAGTATATCTTCTAACTGAGGGATTTCAAGGGAACTGCAATCACGCTACACGTGGCATTGCAATGCACTTTAAAAATACGTACAAAGTAACATAATAATACACATTACTGCTCAAATATTTCGGATTCGCAGATCCATTGTCTATACTAAATGATAAGTTATGTTATTTGTGATTAGTGGGCACAGTCTCAAAATGCATTTAAGAGTGTGACACAAACAGAAAATCTTTGCTACGGCTGGAGGAGGTGTGACTTACCCAGCATGCTTTTGTTGGGCTCAGATAGACACATGTCCTTCTCCGCACTGGGGAGGACAAAGCCGACCACAAAGACCTCAACGCCGTCCGCCATGAGCGCCAAGCCCAACACAAAATAGAGGGTCCACTGGAACTTTCCGTGACCACACTCTTGTAGGATGGTCTCATACTGCTGAGCCAGCTCTTCCTGGTCCTTCCGTCGCTCGGCCTCCAAGGCCCCTGTATCTCTCAGCGGCTGCCCACCAGCCTGCACCGAACCCGGGCCTCCAGCGAGGCTTCCCTTGCCTGACTCGGCCCTGGGGATCCCCTGGTACTCTCCCTCGTAGATCTCGTCGTCCTCGTCGTGGCCCTCGGTGGAATCGCTGTGGGCGGCTTCGTCATCGTTGGCAGCCTGGCTGTCCTGGCGGTAGTAGCCCCCGTCCTGACTGCCCTGGACGGGGAAGTCGTCGTCGTCGTCTTCCTCGAAGCGGCTGTACGAGCGTCGGCTGTACTCGTCGGTCATTCGATCGACCCCACGGCCCACTTTCTTGGAGGCCTGTCGCTTCACCTCTTTGGCTATGTCTTTGGCACCTTTTATGAAGGCAGTCCGGTTTTGGTAGCCGTCCTCCATTTTTGAAGAGGCTCAGAAGATTCACACCGGACACTGGAATAAGCAGCAAGAACTGTGTAGGTGTGTTTGGCAGGGGTCAGTTTGTTGACGAAGGGTCTTCACAATTGCGAAGAGCTGCCTTGTCTTCAATTTCACTTTAGGCTCCTATGCCTGGGAGGGAAATACAAATTAGGACATGTCCGTCATATAGACCCTAAAGCCATGTAAGTGTGCAAGCAGGAGCCACAGACGGACCGCTCTGTTATGAAGGGAGGTTTATATAAAAAAAATCAAAACCTAAAAGTGCACATTAGCACATTAGGAAATATTGGTGCTCTGTAATGAAGCCATTGTGGTCCATGAGAGCATGCGTTTATTGTTGGATGTAGGATCTTTACATTCATAATTCATGGGATTACTTGTATGCTAGTATGTGTATATTGACTCCATTATTATCACATGATGGTAAACAAGCTTATGTAAAAGGGTTAGTTTCTAGTGTAGAATAGTGCCTAATGCCAAATCCGCCATCATTTGTGTATTTGTCGCTGCTATAACGTAATTAGTGAAGCTTGAATACATTTTATTAATGTGCTTAATTTGGAAAAATGAAATGATGATATTGTTTAGCAAGACAGTCATGTGTAATCATTTTATAATCTCTATATTTTACCACTAATGCGTAATATGTTTCCTTTCAAACAAATTGTTGTTTGACGTAAAACTTCTAAGCTAGTCCTCTTTTTTCTGGGGACATTTAATGAAATGGCTAATAGAACTGTGGGATTCAATTTGTGTCACAGTGGACATTGTCACAGCAGACAAAACGTGTGGCATTATGTTAATTTTAGTCACTTTTTCAAAAACAGGTCTGACAGATAGTAGCCTATTTCAAAGATGCTCAGTTAAAAACAGCTGTGCTGCTCACAGAGTAAAGTTGCTGTATAATGTAAATGGTATATGTATCCTACTCTCTAAATGCATTGAGTTTGGGTTTTGACTAACTATATTCTATTTGAAAAATCTACACAGGCCTATCTTTTACACAAATTTGGAACTTCCTGTGTCCAACGGCAGACTTAATTCAATTTAGAAATACATCTGAAATACATTTCCCAGATGCAGGCTATTTTTTCTTCATCAGAGGCTGTTTACTGTGTAGCCTACGATCAAAGAAACCCTGCCAGCCAGGCATCACAGACCCAGCGTCATAGCCTGCCTGGGTAATGGGAATGCAAACCTAACAGACTATAGGCTACTGTATCTGATATGATGCACCACAAGCCATTAGAGGCCATTAACCCACAATAAACGCGTGGGTTTTTCTGAAAGAGCGTCGAAAATACAAAATTACAACAATCAATGTTGTTCATTTGTTTTTATTTCAAAATGGCATCATGGCATACTGCAAAGTAGGCCTGCAAAACCAGTACCATAGGCATATGAATGATGCAAGACGATAGGCTACAAGTTATGCAACAGGTAGGGCTAGATACATTATAGCCTATAAAAGGAAGGCTTATCATTGAGCGCATGTGTCGGTGTCAAAACGTCTATTATGTTTTATGCCACAACAGTTTAGGCGAGCTAGAACCAACCAACCGACATGGCACGTGTCATTCCAATGCGCAGGAGGACATTTATGGGGGGGGGGGGGGGGGGGGGGGGGGGGGGGGGGGGGGGGGGGGGGGGGGGGGGGGGGGGGGGGGGGGGGGG
>JAODOY010013746.1:25000-27527 GCA_025399855.1 Forbesichthys papilliferus | reverse complement strand
ATGTGTTAACACAACAGGGACACACACACACACACACACACCCTAGTCTGTCACCAACTATCACGAACACCGCATACAACACACACACACCCCATCTGCCCAGTCAGCTGTCTACCTTCTGTTGTCAACCACATGTATGCGCGTATGCGTGTGTGTGTGTGTGTGTGTGTGTGTGTGTGTGTGTGTGTGTGTGTGCCAGGGGCAAGGAGATCCAGCACCGTATGCATGGTAACCCTGTCCTCCTAACTAAGAATAGAGCGGCTGCACAGAGCAAAGGCTAGACAGAGGCAGACAAAGGCGTTCCACTGAGAAGAGGCACATGAACAAGTGGGAGTTTCCCCAACAGCAGGCAGCCATATTCAAGTGACCACAGAGAGGAGGAGACCATGCAGGCACCTGCTTAACCCCCCCGGCCCCCGATGGCCATCAGAAGAAACCACACACACCTGACAGACTTTCTATCGGGTATTTGCTTGTAGACACTCTGGCTCTTTTACTCACTGAGACCGGATGACCGGACCAAGGTTGACCAGACCAAGATTGCGCGCTTTTCCTTTTACGACCTGATGAGACATAGCGTCTCTCTTTTAGACCCGATGAGATGCCAGCGTGTTTTAGATTGTGTCATCGTTTTCAAGGCACAGGGCGGATGAATTGCATTGTGATTTGTTGAAATACACGCAGGGAAGCTAAATGCAATATTTATTGTGCATTGTTAGCTTTTGGACCCACAGAAAAGGTTTCCACAGCTAATGCTTAAGGCTGGAGATCTAATCTGTGTGAGGGGATTGGCAATGAAGCCGAATAGCTCACAGCAGTTTATTTGAAGACAAAACAACAATGACGATTCTGACTGATTATGATGTGCCTGCTGACACTCATTGGGTGAGAGTGAAACGCCAGACTCAAAACGAGGATTACAGCGAGGTTGCCCGATTTCACAATGGCCGGTAAACAGGGAGATAACCATCATTATGCTGGAACCCAACTCTGTGCGTAATAATTCAAATAATCATGGTAATATATGATGATGATAAAATGACATTGACACCGTAAACAATGGATAAAATAGGCTAATAAATAATGCTGTGGGCCTAATATGTGTAGGAATGTGTACGTTGGGTGTTCTTTCCATTTATAGCTTTTCTATTGTTGATGACTTGAACATGCAACTTATTTCCAATGAAAGCCATTGAGTTTAGCTACTAAATGTTACTTATTTCATGTTTCTATCAGCTACAGACGCAGAGAAATTAAAGGTTTTAGTGAACATTGACAATTTTGTCAAAGTTTTTAAGAAGGCCCTTGTTTTTAAACAATGAATGAATCAATGCGCTCTTTGGGTATTAATGGGTTAATCATGCAAAACGGCCCTCATATGCACAAATGGCTCTAACTCCAGTCATGGCTCGTCAGATTCCAGGGCAGTGTGCAAGGTGGGAAGGTGTGTGTGTGTGTGTGTGTGTGTGTGTGTGTGTGTGTGTGTGTGTGTGTGTGGGGAAGAGGGGTGGGGGGATAGGGTGCTACTTTGTCACGATGGGGGGGCACTTTCGACCGCACGCAGACAATTCGCCAAAGAACTTCCCCAGTGGAACGCTCATCACAGGCCTGCATCTCCTCCCTTACTCCTCCACCTAGCTCTGGTTTCCATGGCAGCTGACCACATGAATCATCCCATAATTGCCGGGCAGGGCTGCCCTGAGCACATGTGGCTCAACAGCTGACCGCAGCACAACAAGGCCCACACAACCTACAGACAGCTAGCCTACGTCCATTAAGCTAGCTACTGTACACCTTTAGTAACGGGAGGATGAACAGGGAACACAATGTGACAGAAATGGAGATACAGCGTACAGCCGGGAGAGAAAGAGAAAGAGAGAGAGAGAGAGAGAGAGAGAGAGAGAGAGAGAGAGAGAGCGAGAGAGAGCAGCGTGTGCTAATTAGCTAGCAGTCATGTTTCACGACCAAACACAAGTAATACATGTGTGTATGTACTGTATGTGTGGGTGTTTTGCCTTGTATATGTGTGTGTGTGTGTGTGTGTGTGTGTGTGCCTGAGCATGTGCACACACGACGGGTCTCAGAGAGAGCATACGATGCAGACATGACAAGAGAGAGAAGAAAATATGAAAACATGATGATGACTCGATGCTGTACTGTCAGACAGCGATGCTCCCTCTCTCACAAATCTGGGATGAGCAAGAAGATGGATGGGTTTAACACACAAACACACGCACACACACATTTGAAACAAGATGACTGATCGCTCATTGTCCTTCTGCTATTGAGATTGATGTATTAGCCAGCTTTTCACATTCACAGCCGTCATAACAGCAGGCATTACCCCTAAACACAGAGTGACCCTGCTGCACCGACCCACCATCCACACGCGCACACACCCACGCAGGTCCTGGGACCATCTGAAACAGCCCATCTGGGAGCTCCAGTGTAACAAAGACAGTGTTCTGTGGAGGGATACATCCAGAGTTATAGTCTCCTCGTACTGCTTTCACTCAGCAGAAGATAG